>JANTPZ010003134.1:0-13319 GCA_025593235.1 Vachellia pachyceras
AGTGAACAGTACATTTTCACGAATTAAACTGTGTCATTTGGACAAGTAAATGACTCAAGGAGTATTTTTCCCTTGTAAATGAACTTACAAGCTTCAAATAGAAATTGGAAGCACTCAATTTCTATTTTTCTACAATTAGTTATGAATTTTCAAAGTTGGTCCTAAAACCAGTGAATAGTAACTTTCACAAACTTGAAAGTTTTCAAATTGAAACTTTTGGACCCTTTGATCATAATGAGGCTTCCTTTTGATTCTAATTCACTAAGTAATGAAGCTAAGGGGTAAGTTAAGGAGTGTCACAAGCATGCTTAACTACGGAGTTCTCATAAAATTTCTACCGTTGAGCCAGGTTTGAATTTAGGTTATTTAGCCCATCGGCATCATCTTTTTCCGTGCTTTCTATTTGTGGGCTCTAACTTGACTTTTGACTACTGGTTTGACCCTTTTTATCCAATGACCATATTTCCCTTGGTCTTTATACTTAATGACATTTATGTTCCTGTCTTACATTCTTAGTAATTTTAAAGCCTTAGGACTAAATTGACTAGGGTCTCTTTGGTCCATTGGCATCTTCTCTTTTAGTACTTTTATTTCTGGGCCTTATCTCATAACTATTAGTTTAGCCTCTATTTCAGTTTACAGTAATGGGTGGATATTACATTTACAATGGCTTAGAATTTAATAAATGGATCATCTTGGATGAATGCGTTATGAACTAGTGATGAATATGAGAATGGTGTGGAAGAATATATTGAATTTGCTAAAAGAAATGCGATTAGAAAAAATGGGATGATTTTTGTCCCTTTATCAAGTGTATAAATGGGATTAGGAAAAATATTGATGAAATAAGGATCACCTAATTTGTGAGGGAATAAGTCTCCAGTAAACAAAATGGATATGGCATGGGGAAAAACTAAATGCATATGCAACACATGAAAGAGATTCTATGGATACAATAGATGAAGATAGAAAGGGAAGAATGACTCATGATGTTGAGGTAGAATCTTTTGCCTAAGCGCTTGTATATGAAAACATGTGGAGGGTTGCAGAGACACCGTTGTAGCCGGGGAGTAAGCATACACGCTTAACGAGTACATTGCATTTATGAACATAAAGGCATCTTGTGGGTGGACCGTTTGACATGTCAACAAGTTAAAGCAGAGCATCAAAAGTCAATAGGGCAATTGCAAAGGTTAGAAATACTAGGATGGAAAAGGGGAAAATGTTACAAAGGGTTTTGTTACTGGGTTGCCTCTATCAAATGGTTATAATTCTATCTACATTGTTGTGGACAGATTAACTAAATCAGCCCATTTTCTTCCAACTAAAACCAGCTACAATGTAGTTAAATATGCAAAGATTTATCTTAATCATATTTTTTGATTACATGGTATTCAACATCCATAATCGCTGATAGAGATTGCCAATTTACTTCCTGATTTTGGAAGATATTTTAGGAAGCCCTAAAAACTCGATTAAATTTGATGACTGCATTTCATCCACAAACGGCTGGTCAATCATAACGAACAATTTAGATTATTGAAGATATGTTAAGACCTTAGGTTGTGGGCTATAGTGGAGGTTGGGAGGATTATTTACCGTTGATGGAATTTGCTTATAATAATAATTATCAAGGAAGTATTTAAATGGCACCATTTAAGGTTTTAATTTGATAGAAAGGGTAAATCTCCAATTAGATGGTTTAAAATTGGTGACAATAAGATTTTGAGACCATACGTAGTACAAGATGCTAAAGAGAAGGTGAAAATGATAAATCGAAGATTGCTAACAGCTCAGAGTCGACAAAAGCCTTGTGCAAATCATCATTGAAGAGAGCTAGAGTTTATGGTTAGGGATAATGTATTCTAAAGGTGTCACCTATGAAGCAAGTTATGAGATTTGAAAAGAATGGTAAAATGAGTCCAAGGTATGCTGACTATTTAAAATATTAGATAAAGTGAGATATATAGCTTACCATTTAGCCTTACTATGAGAACCATCTAGTATTCATCTGGTGTTTCATGTGTTGATGTTGCAGAAGCATCTCTACAACTCTTCTCTTATTATTGAATATCAAGAAGTTGGGATAAATGCGGATTTGTCATATAAAGAGGTTTTAGTGGCCATCATAGATAAATAAGGGAAGAAGTTAAGATCAAAAGAAATTACTTCAGAGAAAGTATTATGGAAAAATCATTCTCATGAGAAAGCAACTTTGGAAAGTTGATAGTAAGATGCATGCCAAGAATCCCCATCTATTTGAAAATTTGGAGGACTAAATTTCTTAAGGGGAGAAGAATGTAATATTTAGGGGAAAAAAGAGAGACCAAACTAAAATGATGAAAAAGAGTGGAAGGGTAAAGTTGTCATTCTACCCCATACACTTAATAATTACTTCAGCCATTACCTCTGCACTTTTCAAAATTCATTCCTTCATTCCCTAGACACAAGTAGCGATGCGAGCGAGAAGGAGAGAGTGAAACATTTGGCAATACCTTTTCTCACAGGAGGAACATGTTTTCACCAACACAAGTAGTGATTTAGGTTTAGGTGAGTCTCTTAAACATTCCTTTACCCTCAGAATTTTCTATCTCTAATGTTTTGAGGTTACAAGGGTTAACTTGGGATTGAAAAGGGATAGTTCTATTGATTAAATCAAGTTATAAGCAAGATTATAGCTTCCTTAAATCGTATGGAGTGTTTCTTGAGAAAATCTTTCTTGGTTTCTCAAAGTCAAGTTCACGGGTTACTGTTGATGAGAACAAAATCAGTCTCTTCTTCAAAATTTTTAGTCCAAATGATTTAGGATTTTGTGGTTCTAAAAGGTTGTCCTATGATTTTGCATGCTGAAAGTGCTATTAATCAATGGAAACTAGAAATAGGGGTGCTATTTTTATGTAACAAAGCTTGCAGTTTGGGTTGTGATAAATAGCCAATCAGTTGTGATAGATATTCTGAGGTTGCTGTGAATTTTTGCAGTTGAGTTTGATGGGCCGAAAGCATAATTGTTTGGTTCTGAGTAAACCTCTCTATTCCATTAATCTAAGATTAAAAAGGATTATTTAAGTATTTCTGGCATAATAGGTTGTTGTTCACTTTCATGAAGAGCTGGTTTAAGTTAAGAAGAAAACCTTCATGATGCAAAAAGAGATGCTTTTGTTGATCAAAGGAATTTCTCAAGTTGCCAAAACATATATATGTGGTGTTCATGTGCTCTGTGTGTGTATGTCCGTTTGTGAATCAATCTGCTAGAGCCATTTTGGTCTCCAGAATTAAGTTTTAGCCACCATAAAATTAGTGATAAAGTGTGGAATTTATGATGGTGGTTTAAAAAGGTTGTTTATTGAAGTCTACAATTGGTGCTGGAAATTGTTGTTGGATAGCTGATTTTGGGTAACCTTTTAATTAGCCAAATGATCCTTGTTGGCTATGAAATTTAGCAGGCAAATAGTACTCATGTCTAGTTTTAAAATAAGTCATAGAACACACTATTTGGATGAGTAGAGTGCAAATTATTAAATTTTCAAGTTGTTGCAGAAAAACTGGAATTTTGATGAGGCAGTAGCAATTTTGTGTTTGATGAGTTGAGAAGAAAACTATGAGACTGATTATTATTTTTCTTTATAGAGGATGAAAAGAGCATTAATTAGATCTTTGAATCACTGCATTTGGAATTTTGTAGATTAAATTATGAATTTTTAAAGATTAATGCAGCAAGCTGAATTTTTATTGTGTAAGTTAATTTTGAGCGCTTAACAAGTACGATGAAATGTCTAAAAGAGATAAAGATCAATTAGATGTTGTCCACTAAGTTTTTCTTGGGAAGTTCCTTTAGATAATTATTGTGAATTGAATATGTTTATATGTTATTGCTAGGAGGGGGAGAAGATAAGTAGGAAGCTGAAGGATAAAAGAAAAGCCATATGTTAAGAGCATAACAGGTGAGTGAATAGCGTCCCATTATAGTTTTGTGAAGTTATTTTTACTACATTTTATATTTTAATTTAATTATCACATTTTAAGCATGGTTTTGGTTATAAAGGTTTATCGAAATTATTTAATCTTCTTATTGATTATTGTAAAGGTTAAAGTGTTATACTGTTTATTTGAAATGTTTTATCACTATGATTTTATGCATGGAAATAGTGAAAGGAAATTACATTTAAATAATATATACTCCATGAGTGCCTGAAAATGATTTGAGATATTAATTGTAGACTTTCTTGCTGGGATCGTTATTATAAAGCATTCCAAAATAGTTTATTACTGAATATGGTTTGGAATCTGATCCCATGCATGCTTGAAATTGTCTTGAGAAGATTTAATACAGAACGCTGGTTACTAACAGCAGTACTGTTACTTCTTGGTGCACCATGGTTAATTATGAGCTCGCCTGTTATTCATGGGTGTTAATTCACACCTGTTACTCGTGGGTATCAACTCATACCTATTATTTGCGGCCTTGAGCTGTGCCTGTTGGTTACTTAGCCTCGAGCTACACCTGGTTATTTAGCTTCATGGACTGTGTGTCCACACCTGTCATTTCGTTCTGTTGAAGTCCTACTAAAACACCAAATTTTAGAATTATTATTTTTAAAGTCATTCCATTAAACAAGTTTTTTTACCACATATTTGAAATTATCAAATGCTCATTATGTTGCGCATTTTCAAGCATGAATTGATTATATTGTTTAGATACTGAGATTTACCATATTTTATTTAGCGAAGTTACTTCCATTAGACTGTTATCTTCAGTTTCATTAAATGTATAAATGGGACGTTATTCATTGAAAACTTATTTTTGCTTTAGATGGCCCAGTTGACCCTATACTTCTTGTTGAGCAGTGAATAACCTCCTTATTGTTATTAAAGAAGTTGGCTTTTGTTATAGTTGTTGTTTGGCGTATACAAAACGTATGTTTATGCTTTACTTTTGGACGTTAGATGCTCATCGTAGTCTATAGGTGAAATCCATGTGCTTTTATCATATTTTGATAATGCCAGATATGTCATTATATACATTTTAAATTATTGTATTACTTATCAAATTGGCAAATGACATGGGTATTATTTTTAAACGGAAGGCTTATAGGGTTTGAGATCCCTCATAACCCATGCCGGTCACATCTGAATTTTAGGGTGTGACAGGAGAAGAGAAAAGTTAAAGGATATCAAAATAAGTTTGGAAACAAAAAAATATATTAGTGATAAAGTATAGAGGAGTTATATGACAAATATACCTAAGGGTATAAAAAATCCATTCACACAATTCCCGAAGGAGTTAGCCATGAATTCTTTCTTTGGCTAATTCCATCAGTGATCCATCAGAAATTTTTGCGGTGGAATTTTTCTGTCACTTAATTAGGCTTAGAAAAATTTTTCTGGGCTAATTCCATCATTGAAATTCATTAAGAATTTTTTTGTGGCTAACTTTTGTGGTAAATTACATCACTAATTTCATATGGAGTATTGTTAGTAATGGAACTAACCATGAAATTGTTCCTTGAATAATTTCAGTGGCAAATTTCATCGTAAATTTTAGGGAGTATTTTTAGTGATAAAATTAACCTTGGAATTGTTTAATGACTATTGTCCATCACTAATTCAAATGTTGTTAATTCTTCATGTAATTTGAAGTTTAATCCTGAAGGTGAAGAAGCTGTTAGCTTTATTACTGCTTGTCAGGAAGTGCACAACAAATATTACTTCTTTAATTTTTATTAAGTATGATCATGGAGTCAATATGTTAAAATATAAAAAAAATCAGAAACAAAAATGATAAATAGAGATACAACGATTTAACATGGAAATATCTCTTCCTTAATGTAAATGAGAACAAACAACCACGATCCAAAGAAACAAATTGCATTGTCTTCAAAAGTCAAAACAAAGTCCAAGTACTCTAATATAAAGCTCAACCTTAGGATGGCAACAAGTTTTATCTCATCCCTAATAAATCACGAGGATTATATTCATAAAATAGAAGAGCAAATGGAGATATAAAATAAGTATCTTTTGGGTGAAAGATATAATCTACGTGTGCTAGAGATCACTAAACTAAGATCACGTTGTAGATAATAAATATGAATATTGTATATCTCACACGCAAAGTTTCAGCCAAGACGGAGATGAAATTGCAATTGCCTCTTAGATGACAATCCATGAAAACTGCAGCACAAAGGATGTGATCTTCATGCCAAAACAAGACAATTTCTCATCATTAGCTTTACAATGATGGAATTGATGTGAGGTTTGAAGTGCAAGGAACAAAAGGCCATATGGTCAATTGAATTAAAGCTAGTCCTGTAAGAATTTCTTGCTATTCTATATATTTTGTCTTACTAAATTCAATTCCTGAAGATACTGTATGAATATGTGTAGGTTTTATATTTCAAGAGATGCAAAGTGAGAAGAGAAAAACCATGATAATGTTGGAATAGGTCACATTTCATATGCTTGTGTCTGGATGTGGATAAAAACTGAAATTGATCAATGGAGTAGGAGGGCCTTAATCCTGGGAGTCCCTTGTCAAGGAACATGTTCAAGTTTAGTATAAGGAATTGCAACATTATATTATCATAGTGAATGCCATTAGTGCTAAGTAAATTCACAAAAGCAATTAAGAACACTCCTACATACCATTGGAAAAATTTGGAGTCCCTATAAAGTTAGTTTCCAAGTTTAATATGAGGAATGTGGACTTCACCATATGGAATGCCCCTACTTTAGTTTCATGATTTTGTAATTAATAATGGTTTTGATTTCTACCTCTTGACTATCATTTCTCTAGTTCAAGCTTGGCATTCTCCAATAATATAATGTAGAGCAAATTCCAACTTGAATATAGGTAATTCAAAGTGAATTACAGGATATGCAAATTAAGACCCCAAAACGTACAAAAAGTTGGAATTCCCTCACCAACACATTTTCATGTTAAGGCAAATTATGACTTGACTATAGGGAATGTCCAATGAAATATATGAAATTTTGATATATACAAATTAAAACCTCTAGAACTTACAACAAATCAAATGGGACTTTCCCTACTAACGCATTTCAGAGTCAAGTTTGGCATTCTCCAATAATGTATAGCAAATTACAGCTTGAGTATAATTAATTCAAAATGAAGTATAGGATATGCAAATTAAGACCCCAGAAGCTAGCAAAAAATTGGACTCTCCTTACTAATGCATTTTTAGATTAAATATAACAAATTACAACTTAAATATATGAAATACCCAATGAAATATAGTATGACACCTCACTTATTTTCTTTTTACCTTTATTAGAGACTATTATTGAAACCTATAGTGCTTTCCAAGCTTGAAATTGATCAAAGAAATGAAATTCCAAAGTTTGCGAAAATTTACTACTCATTCGGTAAAAATTCATATTTTTAGGCCAACTTTGAAAATTCATAACTAATTTTAAAAAAAAATCAAAAATTGAGTGAGCTAAGTCTCTAAATGAAGCTTATAACATACTCTAAAAGGGGAATACCAATTTATCTACTTCTTATCCAATTAATACAGTTTAATTCGTAAAGTTTCACTGTTCATATGGTAATTTTTTATTTTTTTTCAGATTTTTCTCTCAATTTTGAAAGGCCATAAATTTTTGTATAAATTTTCAAATTCAGTAAATTTAAGGTCATTTTAAATATTACCATATGAACTATATTTATGGAAATTGTCAGATTAATTGCACTCCATTTTCTATTTTTCCATGAACCATTCCTTAACAAACTTAAAATATTTACACATGATTGGCCACACATAAAAGTGTGTAAAGGGTTAGTGTAACATCCTAAATTTTATCTATGAGTTGATTTATGATTAACAGATAAGTTCTTGTGATTAAATTTCTCCTTGTATATTTGAAAGGGTTGTTTCTGTCATGTGGGATTTTTTCCATGTCCATCCTACACATTCATCGTGGTGAATATTGTTAATAAGGGGGAATATCTCTCAAATCACCTTCGCCGTAGCCAACTCTTATTTCATCTTAACGATCTTTTACAAATAGTGAGGGATGATCTCGGGTTGCCTTCACCGCGACCACACTTGGTTTCACCATGGTGAACTAACCTTCATTTTTAATATTCTCTTGTTAGGTCCCTTTCACTATGGCCAACTTTCAGTTTCACCGCGGCCAACCTGCAATTCCAACCTATATTTCTCAGTCTTAAGATGGTTTTATCGCGGCGAACTCTTTCTGTCAGCGGTAGTAAGTTTTAGTGAGCATGTGCTAGTCACGTAGGGGTATAGCGTCTCCTTCCCTGTTTCCCCTTCTTTCTCCATTTCCTTCTTCTTCTTCTAGCCTAGGACGCTAGAGCTCTCCTACCTCAAATTTAGGTAAGTAAAATCTCTCCTTCTCAGCTCACCTCCTTCATGAAAGTTGTTTTAGGTATTTTTCTTTTTTCTAATAATAGTATTTTCTTGCAGTATTGAGGATATTTTTATGTTAGGATTTTGATTAAATTTTGAGTTTTGCTAATGTTAGATCCTAGAAATGTAGAGTAATAATCATGGAGAATTTTCATCAGTTGAAACTCAATACTTACTGTTTTAGACCTTATGTCCTATCAAAATGTTGTGGGACAATTCAATTGAGGCTTGGGGATATTATTTGAGTTGTTACTGATTTTGGAATAGACCAAATTTGGGGTCTATGATGGAATATTTATGTTGGGTGTTTTTGCAGAAACTTTAAGAATGGAGAAATTGGTGTTCTGAATAGATTGAGAGAATAGAGATATTTTTTTGGATTATAATAATTGATATACAATTTATGGAAGAAAGAAGAGGAAGTCCATTGAGGATTTGATGATTTTGTAAATTATGAGAATTTAGGGATTTTGGTGAATGGGATCTTTTGAGAAAGAAACATGGATATGATAAAGAGCTTTAAGTATGAAAGTAAGGAATTGTATGAGGACTTAAATTTTGAGGAAAAAGAGAAGGAATTTTGTAGGTGCCTTAATTGCAGAGAGCTTGCATTTTCAGCTACCTCCAAAGGAGGATGATTTTAGCGGTGCTAGACCTTCTGAGGCTGATCCTTCTAGAGTAGGCGAAACGGCAGAGGGGGTTGATGAGGAGGATCCTGTTGCTGATGTATATTCCGAGGGCGACTCAGCAACGGATGGCTAGGATAGGACTGTTTTGTTTCTTTGGACTTTGTTTATAGTTGTTTGCTACTTGGATTTTCTGGATTTTGTCATACAGCTATGTATATATGTCCCTCTGTTGTTTTCCACATTCTGTTGCATTCTTGCATGATTGTCTGGTTTTGCTTGCAAATCCTGTGTTTTCTCTATTTTTAAATCTTTCCCTTTAAATCATTGAAGACAATGATTGAAATAAGTGTGGGGGGAGATTTAAGATTTAAAGTTTTCCAAGCTTCACCTTGAATTTTAAATTAATGGGAATTTTTGAAGGTTAAATGTTTGGTCATTTTGTTTTAAACTTTGGAAATTTTTAGGTTTCTTAAAATTTTTTTTACAAAGAAAATTGATTTTCAAGATGTTTTGAACTATATTTTTGGCTCTCGTACCACTTTTGTTGTGACCAAATTGTACTTTCGCCATGGCGGGAGTTGTTAAAGATAATGCAACTCACCTCTCGGATGTGTTTCCACTTGCACACAAAGCCACCTTCTTGTGTGTGGTTCGCCGTAACCAACTTTGTTGTTTGCCACGGCGAAATTTCAGTGCAAAAAAAAAAAAGAAAAAGAAAAGGAAGAAGAAAAGTGGACAATAAAAAGAAATATGTATTCAAGCATATGAATAAATCTCATCAATAAATGCACATTTCTCTACACTCTTGCAAAGGCATTGACGTGTTTAGCTTTCTATCATGATGTGTATTCAAGAACTTCTTTCATAACATCATTTCATTAACTTTAACCTCCATTATCCATTTTAACCGTAAAGTGCTCTAGATTTACATGGTATTGATCTAATGGTGGAGAGGTAGAATAATTACAATCTTATAGAAAAGATTCAATTAAGCAGACCATAAGTGAAATTGTCCTTACTAAGTGAGCTGAGAGAGAAACTCTTTTCCTTTTGAGAGGAAGCCTCTTTTATTTAGTCTTTTGAATTGAACTCTCTCACAAATCCAATTAATATTGTCTCTTCCTTGATCCTTATTAATTCCTTGATAAATGCTTTTACTGAATTCTATATCCTTTATTCATATAGAAAGATTTTGGATGCATTGATCATTTAAAGGTTTTTGAAAAGCTTTGTCCCAGAATCAAAGGTTTAAGTGTGGGGTTTGAGAGCTTTATTATAGTATTCTTGCTTGAATTTCCAAAGCATTTAATGCTTTTTTGGCCAATCATGACCCTTCTTGAGCATAATTTGGAAAATAGAGTTGTTTATTATGATTAGCTTGATTTTGGGTGCATTTACCATGAAAAATGATATATTTACCCTTAAGTATAATCATGAGCAAGTGATACTTCAAATGTTTGCTATTTTATTTTAGGAACTCTAGCTAATGACAATTGGAGACATCTTTGGAATAGTTCAACTCAGCCAAAATTCAAGCTAGCGAGCATGAACTCTTGGGAGAGGTTTATCACGATGAACCACAGCGAATATCGCGTAACAGTACCAGATCAAGCTCCAAATGGAAATGATAATCGACCCATCCATAGGATCCAACCCAGGGCGGTTAATACATGCCAATTAGGGTAAGTTTCGTGGGAGATCATCAGAAGGAGGCAGAGAAAATCATCCATACTCATCTCTCCCATTTTTCTCTCATTCTATTGCTTCCTAAACCCTAATTTCATTTCATCTCATCCCCAAAATTCCATCATCTACCTTCGTCCATCCATCCTGAGTCCTGAACTGCTTGCTATGAGCAGCTAAGCACCTCCTTTCCTCTTGGTGATGAAGATGGCTTGAGATCAAAGTGCCGAAAAGGGGAGTCGTAGTTTTAATATGTATTTATGCTATAGATTGCATAGTTTTTGAATTAGAACTTATGATTTATACTTCTCGATCGAGCCAAACTTGGATTACCTATGTATTGATTTAGCTTTGAGTTTGACTTAGTAGAGTGAAGTGTCATTTCTACTTTTTCAATGAGATCTTTGTTTCTCTCTTCTACTTCCTAGTTGTTCTTGATATTTGAGGCAATATTGAATTTTTCACTTGGCATTTTCTTCATACACACTAAGTGTTTTTTAAAGGGTTTCATGGAATGGAGTTCATTGCATGGAATTTCTGACCTAGCGAGTTGTTGGGGTTTTTCTTTACAAAACTTAGTGTAAATTACTGCTTTCCCTCATGTTTTGTAAACTATAATAGCTTAAATAATTTCCAAGAGGAAAACCATCACTTAACACCTTTTTCATTTCAAACCTAATTTCATTGCATTCTAAAAACCAAAAAAATCCCAAAAAGAATTTTTTTTTTGTTATTAGCTTCATTTATATGCAATTTTGAATCAAACACAATTTTCACTTGAAAAACGAACTTAACCACAAGCTAACTAATTAGTGGTACACAAGGCTCCATAGAGAACGACCATGGGGTTGCACCTATGTGCAATCCTTGAAAATTACAACTGTTTTGATCCGTTTCCAAGGCTTGACAATGGCTGTTATTATATTACTGGGGTTTAGGTTATGATGGAGATGGAAAGGAGATGATTGTTGGTGAATCACAAAGTCAATGTCAATAGTCTCCTCTACTGATCATAGTGGTTGACTTTATAATAGACCTTCCAAGTCTTGGACCCATTTGTTGGCGGCTTTAAGAATGGTTAACTCTTGTGAGTCTTGGACCCAGAGGTGGGCAACCACAGAGAGACTGACACCTTCCAATATTGTACCCATTTGTGGGAAGCAAGGAAGAGGGCTTAGTAACCTTAAAATAATGGTTAACTTTGGCCAAGTCTTCTATCATCATGGATTAGAGTCCATATTAGAGGAGATAAGGAGAAGTCTGGTGGAGGGAATTGTAACATGTGATATTCAATTATTGACAGACAGTGGGATACTAATTGATTATGTGGAATTGTATTAATCAACTAACTTATCTGTTTAATTGATATTATCATGTTAGGTGTTAAATCGTTGATCAAGTACTTTTTAGTTTATAAATGTTCATCATATACTTTTAAGTGAATTTACCCATTTTCCACCTTTTATAACCCTGCATGTATATTTGGTAAATTATTTCTTAGTTACTGGGACTTTATGTCTCATCTCGTAGTTTTAACTATTTTCAGGAGAGGGCCCCGGTACAAATAGACAGGAAGGAAAAGAGCCAGAGGCATAGTGTTGTATCTTTCTTTGTAGGTGATTGAGCTGTATTTGTATTGGTTTTCTACTTGAATTTCCAGAGTCTTAGTATCAATTTTAGCACATACATGACCCTTTTGTGCTTAATTTGAGATTAGGAGTTGTAAATTTGGATTAGTGTGATTTTGGGTACATATCCCATGAATAATGATATTATTGTGCCTAAATTCCATCATTAGCAAATGATACAGCTAATATTTGCTATTTCATTTCAGGAACTCTGTATAAAAGGAAAGGGAAAGTAGCTCTGGAATATTTCACCATGGCGCAATTCATTGTTCACCGCGGCCAAAGTTTGATCAACAGGCATGAACTCTCGGGAGAGGTTTGCTTCGATGAATATCACGCATCAGCCCTAGAATTATACTCCAGTTGGAAAATAACCCAGCCCAACTTGAGAGATCCGATCCAGAACTGTTTATGCATTTCATTTAGGGTAATTTCATGGGGGCTGAAGGGAGAGAGGCTGTAGAAGAGAGAAGGGAGGAAAACACACACATCTCATCTCCATACACACACTAAACTCTATTTCCTCCATTTCATCACCATCCAGTCCTTGATCATGCGTCAATCATCCATGTGTAGCTCGTTGCCATCACCCATGAGATATATGCTAACCGAAAACCCTCGTCCATGTAGAATGGTGCTCTCAGAGTCTTCGGGTGTTAGCATCCAATATGTGCTGTAGAGAAGCAATAATATCATATACTGGACCTTGATATCTGTTGACCCATGCATATTCTAGTAGCTTTCGTGCTAGCTCCTTCACTTTTCAGACACTTCACTGATATACTTAACTTTTCATGTTTAGCTAGTCACGTTCATTCATAAACTCATGAATATGGAATAAAACTAACTAGCATATCATCATACAAGGCAACCAACATATACCATAACACTTAGCATTTAATATAACAAAGCATTGCATGTTGAATACTAGTACACAACATATCATTTAACAATGCACAACTTAACAAATAATAATGCACATATTGCATTAC
>JANTPZ010003135.1:777-27950 GCA_025593235.1 Vachellia pachyceras
CCTTAGACAAACATATTATGTCATTTAATCACTAATAGAGGTGTATTTATTTAATTCTCATGAATTGCATTGGTGAAAAATAATCCTAGACATTTCTCGTCGTTGAATTAAAGTTTTCGTGAATTTGGTAGAACTTTAGGACCCCAATTATTCAATTGATTCGCTCAACCTAATTAATCACATAATTGCATTGATTGATTCGCTTATGCGTTAGTCCTCGTGGGAACGATATTTTTATACTACTTGCGACCCGTACGCTTGCGGTAAGCTACAAGGCGAACAAGTCATGGACCAGAATCCCCCCCCCCCCAAATCCAGTTTCCTTCAAACACAAACAACCCCTTACCCCTTCTCACTTTGTCCTTTTCCCTCTAAAATTGAATCTCCCTCTTTTGATTTCAAAATCTTTCATCATGATGCCATTTCATCAACAGCTATCAGCAAAAGCAAGACATGAATGAAGCAATGATAAAATATAAATATTATTATTACTTAGAAGTATAAGTTATTACATACTTTCTTAACCAGCCAGGGATTTTACAAGTTCTGGGTAAAAACTTCCAATCTCTGTCTGACACCGACTAGCTTGCTTAACACTTTTCTCCTCCTCACCTTTCTTCTTCCTTCATTCCCATCACCCTCCTCCCAAAAGTGCAGGGAGGGGGAGGGGGAGGAAGAAGGCATAAGCTTTAAGCTTATTACAACCAAAATTAAAAAAAAACCCTAAACTCCTAATCCTTCTTCACTGTTCGCGCAACCAAAAGCCACATCTTACGACCTGCAATCTTATCCCAAAAAATAGATATTTGCTGCTTTATTGCTCCTAAAAGCTACCATAACATTCTTGAATATCTTCCTTCATCCCTATGCAAAAAAGAAATTAAAAACCAAAATACCATATCTTCCCTACTTAATTATGATAATAACCTATTGCCCTTCCCCTTCCGCTAGTTTACTCGCAGAAAGTTGAATCTTCTTGCTTCAGTCAGTACATCCAGTCCTGCGGTAAGCGTAGGTCGTGGTTCACTGAATCCTCTGCCCGAACACTTAGTCTCTGCTGCTGCATAAACAGAGCATTTCTTCGGGCCATTAAATCAACTGCAACATCAAAAACCATAACACGAAATCCATCAGCAAAACCGAATTTCACATTGAAACTTAAATGAACTTTAGAGGGATCCCAAAAAGGGTGAAAATGAAAATAAAAATCAAAATCACCATATTCAGCTGCAAATGCACCAGACAAGGCTGTTTGATCAGCTGCATTCAGGTCATCGATCTTTAAGTTCCGAGCATGAGCCTTAGACGGAAGCAGAACAGGCGCACAACCTGACCGGAAGAAACATTGGGTGTCAGAGGCTTACTTAAAAGACTCAATAGAAACACATCAAACTAAAAATAAAATTACAGAGAAAGTGATTACTTGTTTTCCTGCGTGACTCTGAAGGGTTTCCATACTGGCGAGGGAGGAAAACCCCTGTTCCGCCACATCCTCTTCTGGCAACGGATCCGCCGTTCACGGTGGCCCTTGGTCCCGATCCATTGAGCTGAGTCTCCTGATGATTTTGGGCCTGAACTTGCAGAGGAGGCCAGGTCGACTGTGATAGAGACATGGGACGGCCACATTTAAAACTCTCATACCCAACATTGCGCACAGCTCTGTTGTTCATTTTAAGCTGCTGCTGAGCAAGCCAGTCAGCTTTAGCTTGCCTTCCCCACACAGAAGCGCACTGTTGCTGCCTCGCCTGTTGTGCCTGAACCTTCAAAAGAAAACACAACCCTTAAGACCATGGCCGTCGAAGGAAGAGAACAAGCGTTTGAAATCTTCCAAAGTTCTGAATAACATATCTAATCTGTTAAGCTCACCTGAAGGATGCTCTGGTTCGGGCATATGGATGATGGTGCTTGAGTCTTTGGAATTGCAGGTCGAGGGGCGCCGAGAAACGCGCCATTCTGGAGATTGTACTTGGACGCTTCGCTGTTCATCTTCAGCCGGGCGACATGTCCAGCTGCAGCGTAGATGACATCCCAGGCGAGGTCGTTCTTTGCAGGAAACGGCGTAGTTGGTGGGGATGGAACCTGAGATCCTATGCTAGGGCTTCTGTCGCCAGAGACAGCACTGCTACCAGACCAGCTTCCGATCCCGCTCAAAGTCGACTGAGGCGAACGGGCTAAGCCGTGAGATTTCTGAACCTAACGAAGCGACCCGACCCGAATCAGTGCTTTAAAGGAAAGGTGATTCGAAAATGAAATTTGATATTTCGGAGAAATTCCCCCCAAAGGCTTACCTCAGTTTTGTCCCTGTCGCAGCTAGTGGGGACAGTGAACTTTGGAGTTTCGTAGAGCGATGACTGACTCAGGCGACGAGTCAGGGCAGCAAAGAAGTCCTCGTCAACGTCGCTACCGCTGCTGTCAGTCTCCGTCGAACCAGCCACCGACTCCACCGGCGAACTCAGAGCCGAGCCAGAGATCCCGAACGAGTAAAGCTCGTAAGGGAACTCAGACGGAAAGCCGAAAGAAGCATCAAAGTCAGCGTTGACACCATTCCTGTGGTTCTCCTTGTTGCCGAGGATGTCGGCGTCGGTGAGGAACTGCGAGGGAAGCCATAACTCGGCATCATTAACAGCTTTAGCCATAGCCTCGCTTAGTTGCAGGGAGGATGGAGAGGAAGGTGCAGATTAAATAGTGACCCAGCTGGGTTTGCTGGATTTAGCAGGCCCGAGAGGAGAGAAATAGACTAAAGAAAAGGGGGAAAAGAAGACGCAGCAGATAGAGAGGGAGAGAGGGGCAAGAGTTGGAGTATAGAATGTAGAAGACAGGCTGCCTTTATTAAGGTTTAAGGGTCCCTCTAAGACAGTTTAAAAATACGAGGGGGGAGAGGGTGGGGCCCTGTGGTTGGAGACATTTGTCCTTGTAATTGTATATAACCCACCTGCCATTTGTCCAGTCTACCACTAATTAATTCTGATTAATTAGAAAGCTCAACCATTAAAGTATGATTATATAATTGGCATAACATGAGGATGCTTAATTTTACAGCTTCTGCGCCCTACTTGCTTCCTCCTCTTTTCAAATTTTTGAATTTTAATTTTTCAAACAGTTGCTTTTTATTTCTTATGCAGATAATGCCGCAATTAGTATCACATCATCCCCTCACTGTTCACTTACCTCTTTTCTAACCTTGTTCCCATCTCTTGCCTCTACCGCTGATTCCCCTGTTTGTCCATACCCACTTTTTTTTTAAGTTTAAATTTTGAAGCTTCTTATTTTTGGCTCCGTTTGGATAGCCCGTTAGAAAAACGGACACAGATTTTGAGGTAATTTATATGAGAGGAAAAGTATCTCGGTAAGCGCACCCACTATGCCAACGGGCAAAACAAACAGAGCTTTTGAAGTTTGAACGAGTCCACTCCCATTTGTTTTTTACACAAATTTGAGGTTTGTTTGGATAAACCATTGGGAAAACGGATACAGATTCTAAAATAAATATATAAAAAGAATTTTATCTCGATAAGCATATGAGCTTCGTTTGAAAATCCGTTGGGAAAACGGACACAGATTCCGATGTACTTTATGTGAGAGGAATTTTGTCTCGGCTTGCGTGAGAATGGGTTTTGGGAGTCAGAACGAGGTTTCCAACAGAAAACCAAACGAAGCTATGAATGGATTTTGGTTGCTCAAACGGACTAACCAATCAAGCTTTTGATTTGCGTTACATCTGCAGCTTTTCCTGACGTGGATATTTCCTGACCCTCACATGCATCAGCAAAAATAAAAATAAAACTAAAAATTAGTTGGTGCCGCTACAACAGGCAGTATTAGATTTAATCCTCATATCATCCCAATTACTGTGATTGTTTACTATTTCATTAGTGTTCAGATTGATCATTAATTGATTAGATAACAAAATTGCCTCTTTTTTGTTGCTGATAAAATTGAGGATATGGCGTCTTATGACCATTGTGCTAACTGACACACTTACTGTACATTTCAACATTTGCTTGGGATTTTTGGAGCTTTGTTCTCATTTTTGCATGTGCGGAGAAAGCTTTTTTTTAGTTATACACGTAAATTAAGATAAAAATTATTTTAAAATATGTAAAATTATTTTAAAATTTATAAACTCTTTTTATCAAATGATTCCTAGACACACAATAATGATTCGTGATAATTATGATATTTCATATTTGTGTTTTTTGTTTGCTTGTAAAATTAGCAAAATTGGTTTTTGTGAGAATACGTTTGGAGATTACACGATGAGAATGATGCGAGGTTGTGACATGATTAAAAATAGTGACTGATGTATGATGGGATCATGAAATATCTAAATATATACTTTGACCGTTTAATTAAACTATATGAAATTTTTAACGTAATCTACCATTTATAAAATAAATACCCGAATTAAATTTATCTCTTCTTCTTTAAATGTATTTTTATAATATAACCGTAAACGAACCCATTATGATGTGCCTGAATTTCTTTCCTTCCCTTCAAATCAATTAAAGCAATCGCTGGCATCAACTTATATATCGAGCTTGTTTGGTAGCACAGTAGAGTTGGATATGTAAATGCGATTATCTTATTTCATGGAAAAACACTGATGGAAAAATGCTTTTTTAGACTTCCCATAATCATTCTCAAATAGTGCCATCATGTCAGCTTATCCCATAGTTTGATTACCTTAATCGATTATCTATAATCCCAATCAGACAACCATGCGGTTAATTAGGTGGTTGGGCAACCCAAGAATGCAACTACAACATTAACCAATCCATCCATGCAGTTTATCAATATTATGTGAAATTTAACTATTTTATTTACACACACTAACCTATATAATTTGCATACAAAAGTGTTGGAGGTGAGATATGTTCTTAAAGGCTCCAGGCACTCTGTTCTTATAACTCATGAGCAGTCATTCCTCTCTCCTTTTTGTACTCTCACTAGGTGATTTTGGTTCGTGTTAGAATTGCACGTTTATGTAAATTAAAATAAAATTATTCTTTCATATTTTCATTATATACTATAAATTGTATTTAAAAATTAGTTTCAATCGCTGATCTAAACTCGTGACGATAGATGGGTAATAACTATGGGTAATGTAATAAACTCAATTTCCAAACAATATCATTCATTGAAAGGTTAAATAGAAAAGACAGTGCAACTTACTTTATAGGTCAAGTCTTCCACTCACAATGATCCAACTAATGTAGGCAATATGCATTATTTCAATTGAAAGCTCTCTTATAAGCAGTACTGAGCATGTAAATGTTTTTAAATAAAAAGGATATTTGTCCCCTCTGTATTTGTTGTCGAGTAGTAGTAGGAAATGATAGATCACCCCTTATATGACCTATCTCTCACTAATATGCTTATTTGACAATTGTAAAAATCAAACATACGTTTAACATTATTTTTTCGTAAAATGAGATAATCGTATTCACACTTTTACCTTATAAATGGTAAAAACATTTTTCAATCGAGTTGCTAAACGAGTGCAATATCTCAAAAAACGTCTTGTCACTGTCTTTTATCCGTCTTACACCGATATAACCTAAAAGGATTAATGCTCACATGATAAAATATTAAGTTTTCAAAATTGATCACCCTGCTTAATTTATTAAACCTTAAAACAATATTTCTGATCAACCTTAAATAAAAGAAATTTCGAAAATAATATTAATTGTGAGTGAAATTTTTTAAAATAAATTAACATTTTAACCATTTAATTAAAAAAACCGAGGGACCCGTACCCCGGTTTGATCAGACAAAATGGAGGTGGTGGTAGGAGACGCTTCAGTGAATCTTCCAACCACTCCCCTCTTTCACTTATAACACTTTTTAATGATTTTAAAATATGTAAAAACTATTTTAAAATCTATAAAAATCATCTCAAAATCTGTAAAAAATATCTTGAAAGCTGTAACTTCTTTTTTCTAACGGATTTCACAAACACATGAATAGAAGATACGTCACGGGCATCTGTTTATATTAAAATGTTAGAGGACATTTTCTTCAAAACTATTTTCCTATAGGTATATTGTACCCTAAACTATTAAAATGGGCGTAGTAATTTCCTTTCCTTAAACGTCCATCAATGGTTTGACTTTTGACCGATATTTTAATTTTATATTTATCTATGGTTTTTTTAGCCCTTTGCATTATTTTCCTGGCCAACAAAGGGTCAAACCCTTTTTAATATTTCATTGCAGGCATCACACCACCAAATAGTTTAGAATGCTTACAAGAAATAGCAATTTAATGACATAATTTTCATCATTGGTCAGTTCTGGGATGAAATCCCATCACTATTCAATTAACGACGATAGAATATGCCACATCATTTTTACATTTCATGGTTAATTCGATGTTTTTTTTTTGTGGCCCTGCGTCCCTAAGAAATTAATTCAATGATAGCAATGCTCTTTTTTCTGGGGAAAAAAATCAGAAATGCCCTTTTAAAACCTCCCAGGAAACTGAACTAACGAAAAAGTGTTGTATTTAAGGTTTGGAGCATTGGACGTTGGGGGTTTAAATGAGGACGAGGCTCTTTATACAGGGGAAACACACACACACACACACACACAAGCATGGGTCAAATGTACGAGTTGGATTGCTCGAGAAGGCAAGGACCAAAAAAAAAAAATCTAAAAAAATGAGTGTTGGACAAGCTAATTTTCAACGTTGTTTAATGGATCATGTCTGTATCAAATTTTTTTTTATATTTGATACATTAAATTCTCTGCATCATTAGGCTTGTTTGGATAGTCCGTTTGGACATCCAAAAGCCATTCATACGCTTATCGAGACAAACTTCCTCTCACATATTTACCTCGGAATCTGTGTTCGTTTTTCTAACGGACTTACCAAACAAGCCCATTGTCGTTGTTGTTATAAGAGTGAGTTAACCTTTAGTGAGAGATCATAGATTTAGTTAAATTAACTAATTCACTTAATATTTTAAAAACACCTTTACATATTCGTAAAAGAGTAATTTATAAAAACAATAAAAAAAGTGAATTGCCATAAATTGCTATTGGTTTAATTCTTGAAAGTGGGAGGGAAGTGAAATTTTTCTGTATATGATATACATATGAGTGTATCTAACCATAATCGGGAGAGTACTGGTAAGGTAGTTTAGGAAAAATGACTTAATACGTAAGGTGGATATGATATTATATTATGATCAAACTTAAATTTTAATTAGTTTTTTTTGTTCGGAAAAAATTATTTACCCCTCAAAAATACGTTCAACAATGTTTTTTCACAAAACGAGATAATCTCCTTCACATATTTACCTCGAATTGCGTAAAAATACTTCTCTACCGTATTTTTAAACGGACATGTTATAGGATTAGAAGTAACATGGTGACGAGAGTGATATTTAATATAAATCCATGTGAATGAAGCCAGAAAGGTATTTTAATTTTAAAGGGATGAGACGTAATGCTTTAGATTTAAGTGTTTATTTGAGAATTTCTTATTCCAAACGGTGTACATAAAATAAGACAAAACCATATCGAAATGCATAAAAACAATATCAAAATCCGTAATTTCAATTTAAATTCCGTAAATTATTCTTAAAATCTGTTAACTCATTTTTTCTAATAGACTCTCAAACACACGGTTGAATGAATAATTTAGGCGTTTTGATCTGGATCTGCCTACGTAGCCATAATGGTTACGCAGCTAGTAATGGTCCCCATGGAGTCGGCCAGTTCTCATTCTCCTCAGTCCCATAAGCCTGAAAATTCTACTAGAGTCCACCTTTGCCAGTAACAGGTTGACTTTCGTTCCTTTCCATTATCTACTCCCTCTGTTTTTTTTTAAAAAAATAATAACATCCATGTATATATTTATAGATAGATACACACACATCTGGCTTTATGACACATGGACTGTCTAGATTTTATTTTTTAAAATGAAAATGTCATTTTTTTAATAAAATGATAGTTAAGAGATCATCTTTATTTTAAATTCAACACTTTTAAAATAATTATTTATAAACAATAAAAATAAAAATTGGACCGTTGAGTTAGATCCCTTAAATATTATGACATATACTTCCTTAGAGTTCTTTTTTTATATATATGGCTGTATAGTTGAGTTAGATCTGAATGATGTTGAAGCCAATTAATGTACTTTTGTAATAAGAAGCACTTGTGTTGTCGATTCGTTAAAAGATTTGGATTGATAACTCCATTGGAACAAATTTGGTAGTTTTCATCTATCCCCTCTTTATTAGTCAAAAAAAAAAAAAGGAAGAAGCTGCAGATGGTAACAGCATGAAAGCATTAGTATAAAGTATATAAAAGTGTTGAATGGTATCTAACACTCGATCTTTATCAGGGAAGTGAGGGTAACCCTAACCCACGTAGAAGCAGATGGGAGTGTGGCCCCGTACTGGATTTCGAGTTGAAGATCGTAGGAGGCCTATAGAGCGAAAGAACCAGACACAATCATTGCACCATTTGACCCTTAACCCCCAATTATTACTCCTCAAGCTGCTTCATGTTGAAACTATTTGCATTACTATTACATAAATATGTTTAAGTAAATCCCTTTTTAATACTCACTTCCTAAACTGTAAATTAACATCAATATACACATTTTATATTCCACATATATCCTCAGCCACTGTAACATCACCGATCACATCCCTGCACCTTATGAGTAGGTTCAGTCAAACAGAAGATTTAGCTTCCTGTGGTTATAACAAACCAATATTTGAGTTGATGTTAAGATATATGCTCATATTAAGCATAAGATAGTATTTTAATTAAACGTGATTGACTCCGACATAAGTTTATCGGAAAAAAAAAGGCATCATTTCAATGAATTTATTTATTATTTTTAATGTGCAGATGATTAAAGAAGCAACTCAAGCAACAAATGCATGTGTGTGTGTATATATATATCTATTCATTTCAGACCACTTTGGACGCATGCCAATGAGACATCCTCATTTCACGCCGCAAAGCTGCGCCCTCCCCAACAGGTTTCGTCTCATCTTTTTATCCACTCCGTTCTTTTTAATTAATTCCTCCATACATACGCTAACACTGCTCTCTTTCCTGTCTACGAGAATGGGCGTGGCATGGTGTTTCAATATATAATCTTTGATTACATCAAAAAGGGTTCACCCGTCCCTCTTCGATCCCAACGCCTGTACGTATATATATATATGTATCATGCGCTGCCACTTGCCACTCCCACAGTTCACATCACCCCATGCATCCATCCATGATCATTGGCTCTCTTCTATATAATTAATAATCCATCGTCTACACATACCTATAGCCTTCCCTTTTCACTTAACCTTGGCTCCTTCCAATTTGGTCTAATAGCTCTAACAACTCTTCTTAACTTACTCGCCTTACTTCATTCTGCCTTTCATTGTGTCTGTGTATGTAGCATTATTCGTGTTGTTATATATCTAACAAGTGAGCTACTCTAAACTGTAACCATGCCAGATACATAACCCTACACATACACTAAGATAGCGTGAATTGGCCGGGTGAGAGAGGGCTTGTCTGACTGGTTTCAAAACTTAGGTTTTATCCAATTACTCAGATTTTTCAGAAAAGCTATTTTGGATACAAACCCTCCGTTTGAACTTTAGGTTTTGAACAGGTTATTTTTTTTATCAAATCATACTCTATCTTCTAATAAATTTTCTCTTTCCTATCTACTATTTGTCTTGAACTATGTAAAAACTAATACCTTTATAAACACAATATTTTAAAACCTAAATTTTATCTTAAAATATATAAAAATTATTCTCTAAAATGTAGATTTTATTCAAAATTCATAAATGTATTCTCGTGAGATGGTATATCCGTGGAAGGCGGTCAAAATGCATGGAAGGGTGACGTGGCGTGGGTGGGACCCAGGACGGTGCTGCGTACGATCCCGCTTCCGGCTCTTGCCTGCCACACGGATTCCAAATCCCACTCCATTCCCCTTTAGTCAATTTCCCGCCCAAACCAAACGTCACTCACCTTCGTTCGTTCGTCTGTCACAAAAATAAGACATGTATATATTTTAAAAAAGGAGAGGCGGGAAGGGAGGAAAGAGACGTTGTGATGGGGAACAGCAGGAACTGAGGTGATTGCTGTGTTTGTCAAAATGGCGGGAACATTCCCCCAATTCCCTCCTTCCCCCTTCCTTCCTTTCTTGTCCGTTTCCCATCTCTTAATAGGGAAAACAATTAATTCAGCAAACCGGAAAGAACTGTATGCCACGTCATACATACATATACATATATGTATATATGAAAATGGCCTCCTCTCTCCCACTCTGCGCATTGAAATGAAAGAGCAATGAATGAAGTCTGAACGCTTATGCGTGCCTTGTTGCTGCTACGGCTAGTCCCTCAAAAGAAGGAAGCAAGAGATGATGATATGAAAATATGGTGAGGCGAACGGTACAACAGATGGTGGTGAGGCGAACGGTACAACAGATGGCAGAGCCGCTTCTCCGTCCTCCATCGTATCATCCGGTTAGTCTGAACTTATCACGAATTCAAACGTTTATTTTATAGTATTTCTTTTAAAATCACCTGATAATTATATAAATTTTTAAAATCATTTTATATTTAATTCTTTTAATTGGAAGATGATTTACCCCTATTTTGTTGTGGGACAAGTATGTGGCAGTCCCCTCGAGGAGGATTCCATATCCTTGACCAAATCACATCAATAAAAAATGTCTCAAATTCATTTTATATATAAAAAAATAGATAAACAAATGTAGCTTACTTCTCAAAAAAACAAAAAACGCATTAGAGAGAGGGTGGACGAATAGTTAACAAATTGATTATAAAACACAAATTGATTGTTCATTGATGTATCAGGTATGTAATTATATGCATCCGACAGAGAAAATTAAAAGATTTGTGTAGCCTCCGTTTTCTACGTAATTGTCATTTCATAATTACAGTCATATATATATATTAAAATAATTAATGAATGGCCAAATGAGGAACAAATCGTAATGATGATAATATTGTTGCCTGTGGATTTGCTGCCAATAGTATGTTGACTCACAAGTGTAACAGTTGGACCAAGATCGCCAGCTTCAAAGTTACTGCTCGAATCAGGAGATTTGGATAAGGGGGAAATGTGAGTGAATCTACGTTGATATGACAATTTGTTGTTGCCAATTAATATTAATAATAATAATAATATCTCCACCGCCATGAAGCAGAGTAAAACTCAGCTTAAGCTGGCATTCCTCAGACATCTTGATGGCCCCCCACATGCCAGCCACCCACCCACACACGGAACCATTACTCCATGCAGATTTACTGTTACCCCTCATTTTTAATATAAAAATTAATTACTTTTTTTTGTGTGATTACAAATTAAAATAATTATTTAATCATTTTAATATCATTAAATGATAGAGAAATTTACTATTAGGTTCTAAGTAACTTAACTAATGAACAAAATGTCTCACAGATTTACGAAATTATCATTAGATCCCAACTGTAGTTGGGTTGGGTTGTTTTTTATGCATGATGAAATTGTTAATGACAACCGAACCCATTACTTCTGGAATCTGATGACAATTTTACCAACCTTTAGAACCTTTTATTCCTAAAATGAGTTACTTAAGACTTGATGGTAATATAGATTCGTTTAAAGATAAATAATAAATACATACATTAATTAACTTTTTAAATATTAAAAAAATCAATTGATATGGAGTTAGGGTAAATAGAATAGGCTTATTCGGTTAGCCCGTTTGAACAACCAAAATCCATTCCTGCGCTTACCGAGACAAAATTCCTCTCATATAGTCACCTCAAAATCTGTATCCATTTTTCTAACAGGCTATCTAAACAAAATTAATTCACAACAAGAATCCCATGCTAGGGTCCATTCTTGGGTACGATTGGTGTGGGTGGTGGTATCAGGTGCTACTCATTCTCGTGCGCTCCCATTATTCCCTTCTCTCTCTTCCTGTTGTCCATTCGATCCTTACCGTATATGCGTTTGAGATCGTAGATCACGCACATAAAAAACAAAACAAAACAAGGCACGGTGATGCGCTGATGCTAGCTGTTATGAGATGTTTGATCTCAAGACGTCTTCCCCATATTCTCAGCATTGAAGCATTCATGTTTGGTCCCACTTTCGTATATCAGATGCATGGGATTCCATTATGATTAGATGCACAAGATCCCCCATTAAACACACAGATATTCCCTTTTACAGAACATGCTTTTATATATATATATATATATATATTCTTCATGCGTTTCCACTTTCCATCGAGTATTTTGTAGCGCACAAATATTTTTTATAAAAAAAAAAATTTAGATAGATTTGACATCAATCCCTACCAAAACAGTCGGGGCACGACTCTTCAATATTTGTAGTGGACAAATATTGAAGATGAGTGATACAAAACTAAATGAGTGTAGTTTTGTGATTAGATATCATATCACTGGTAAAAATATAGAAGACGAATGATAAAAAAAATCAACTTAAAATATTACATGAAGATGCTTCATGGTAAACTTGAAAATCAACTGTAAAAAGTAATTTACACAGTTAATCTAAGAAACACAGAGTTAATACAGCAGCCCATAATATATAGAAATGTGGGGTTTGTAAAATGGATAAAGTCAATGGTCAAAATGCTATATGGGGGAAAGAGCTGCATGCTTGTCGAATGGCAACGTCTTGGCCAGTTTCCATTCTGCTTGTCTTGTCCTCCCAGCCACTCTGTGGAATCCGAATATTTTTGTCAATTACCATTTCAGCTCAAACTTGAATCTTTTTCATTCCCATCACCCTCCACATCCACACTCCGTATATATAATCATTACACAAGCATAAAAGCGAGGACTAAGCAATATTAAATTTTTTTGTCCCAATCTTTCTCGTACCACAATCAATTCTTCTCCTCTTTCTTCTTCCCTGTATCTCTGGATAAAAATCTGATCTTATTGAGTCGCTCTCTCTCTCTCAGCATTTATATATATAGAGGGAGCTCTATCATATATATAATGGTGAAGCATATCTATATATGTAGGGCGGCATGAAGATTGAATCCAACCAATAATGAATTCCTTCGGATTGGATCAATTCTGCACATGAATCCACATCCACTATCCCCCCCCCCAAATATCTGCCTTACATATATGCAGTAGAGAGAGATAGAGAGTAGTTACACAGGGATGGAACAAAAGCAAGAAAGTGAGTACTGGGAGGCATGCAAAACGAACAAAGAAAAATGTTGGGTGTACGTACCCATCGACTTTAGCTGCAGACTGCAGTGGATTTGGAGCACCGTATAGAAGACACACACATATATTCACTGAGAATAAAAGATTTGGAACTTATAATTTGATATGGTTTCAACAAATGGGGTGGCAACAATCAGCAAAAGGACAATGATTCGTGTTTCAATAATGCAGAAGAAAGAGGTGCTACACTCACTATTGTAATTTGTAAGATAGGGCTCTATAGGCGCTCACAATATTTATTATATATATATATATATAATGTTTTCTTCTTCTTCTTCTTTTTGAGGTACTTTGATGATAATTGGAGAGAATAATATTGTCTAGTGTGTGCTACAGTAATGGCCACCGAGGACAGAGCAATTTGCTGCATACATGCCTCCACTTTTTTGAGCCACTCCTCTGCTCCTTCGGTCATCCTTCTTTACCGGTGCCTCCCCTCAGTCAGCTTTCCCCCCTCTGTAAACAATATCTGCTGTTATTTTATCCAAGTCAAGGTAAATATATGAATGATATTATCTCGTTTTGCAGAAAAACACTGTTAAACATACTTTTAAAGTGGTAGAAGTGTTGCCAAACGGTCACTTTATCTGTTTTTTTGTATTTTTGTATATTGATTGATTAAGACATTGACAGTAATGACACGATATTGCAAATAGGAATGAATGTGCAATTTACAGGAGACTTTTCATAGCATTGGTTTACAAGTCTATTATGCTGAATAAGCTCCTTGCTTACCCCTTCTACATTTCTCATCCTTATAATTTTGCCTGCTTTTCTCTTCACCATGTAATTTATATTCCCCCGTTGAGGAACATTGATCTACCTACCTAGTCTTAATTTCTTGGTTATTCGGCTTTGTTTTTCTCCTTTTCTCCGAACTCAGGCTGCATTTTGTTATCAAACTAGTTAATAACACCCTATCCATACAAAGAAGCAGCTTTTAAAATTCTGGTAATGAGGAATTTAACCTTGGAAAAAAAAATCATGATAGCATGAACGTTTATTTTTTAAGATTTTTTTGGTCAGTGGAGTTTGTCTGGGAATTATAATCGAGTGATCCTAAATAGATTCAGACCAAGAAAGAAACACCGTCTCGGTCTCAAAAGTAACTGTCACAGCCTAAAATTATCTATGAGCTTGCGCATGTAGTCATTTTTTAAAAGTATTCTGAAGGGCGATATTCTGTTAATTTGATGATTAAGACAAAGTTTTTGTCTTCTTATCAAGGTGGGTAAACAATACATAGCTAGTTTTCCTAAGATATTATATACAATAAAGGAAAGAACACATAGAAATATGTTAATGTTTCAAAAAAGAAAAAGTCATCAACTAAGATCTTCAAAGCCAGTGTCCATCCATCATCGGAAGAAATTTTGAGTCAAGAAGTTTGATAATGTTTGGACAGGCTCAGATCTTCACATGACTCATAACTGGACAAATTACAGGTATCAACTAGTTCAGAAAAGATACACATGAGACCAATAAATTAGAGTCACAACTGCTAGAATACGATATGAAGGAACCTAGTCATAATTAAGTGTATGAACATACATGTCTCATTGTTGTGCGGGAAAGAGGGGGTGTGTCGGGTAGCTTTTCATTTGTTTTAGGATTGGAAGATTCTTTTGCAAAAATTAAAGTGAGAGTTGCCAACCAATTAACTAAGTTCGGTTTGGTTCCAACCACAAACCTCTCCCAGAAATGAAATATATGGAATCCAGAATTAAACCAAACGGCACTAATGGAAATATCTATCACCGCCTTTGACCAACCCCTTTCCCATGTTTCTTCCAGACATGTCCTCCACTATCCTTATTTCCACTTAAACAATTCTTAATACAGACAACCATTGTTATCCCACAATGCAGCAACTCACGTAATCATCCACTAACCCACTCCAAACATACCTTTGTCAATTTATATACTGATAGATATACCGACTTCACACGATGCCTGTCTGAGTGAGCCAAAGATAATAGAGAAGACGCCACCCCTTAACTTAAAACCTTTAAACTCAAGTTTACGAGTAATTTCACTTTATTATGTATCTATTATTAACTCCAATTTTATCCTATATGAGACTTCTCGCATGAATTATAGTTCACTTACACACGGACATCCTCTAACATATGGTCCCCACGTCACTGCGTCCACACACTCTTCATCACTATCTTGCATGTGGGAATGCATCATAAAAATTGTAGTCTCTCTGTCTCTGATATGCTAATATAAAACTGGGGTGATAGAATTTAATATACAGTGTGATTGAATCAATCAATCTATCTATCTTTATTAGACACATGCATGCACGGAAGCATTTAGAACAATCACGCCTCTTGCAAGGGAAGGAATAAGGATGTAGTAATGGCAAGTGAGTGAGGATGTATTTAATACTGCTCCAAGGAGTTCATGAATGAAAAAGATAAAGAACCCTGAAGGATTTATTGTACAGAGGAGTACGTGCATTTAATTTTCCGTTGCAAAATACATGAAACACATTTATCTCACCATGAACCGAGTTAGTTAATTGGCTTCTTTTTTAAGAATAGTTGCCACTTTAGTAATTTACATGAACATCTGTAAAAGAATTTCACTGCTGTAATCTATTGTAAATTAGTTAAGAAAGGGTTGATAATGAAACATATGTTAATGTCAGATAATGATTAAGTGAGTACCTGCAGAAGAAAACAAAGGAATGCCACCACAGCATTTATTTAGTATGAAGCAGAGTGCTGGAAGTTTCTTTGTCCAGGTTGAATAACAACAACAATTAAGGTCCGAAACTTTTTTTATTACAGTAACATTACAGTTGTATCTCACATGTCTCTACTTTCTAAGTATTAATTGAATGAATTGGCAGTATCTACGACTTAGAGTTCTTTGTGTGGTGTGGATTTATCTTATATATCATAAGATAATGCATATGGATATCCCCAGAAGAAACCATATCATGTGGCTAAAAAAATGGATCAACATGATTAACATATCATTACAAATGAAAATTACATCTGGGAATGTATTTCTGACAATCCATTGATGGAAAATTTCACCTTCTTTTCTTCTATGCTCCATTTGCAACAATTTTTTTTTGCCAGGGCATACAAACACATTCATCACTTCCATGTGTTTTCGTTCATTCATCCCTCATCTCTCTCCGGAAAACAAACTATCACAATATGCCAAATTTACTTTAGACTCAAGACATTTATCAAAATGGGATTATTAAGGTTGTAGCAGTCACAACAAATGTATTTTCTGGGGTTTGAATTTGTGCTCCTCTTTACTGGGTGACACCGTTTACCAGCTCAACCAATAATTATTGTTAACTCTGCACACATCTTTTTATGAACACACGCATGTATGTGTGTGATCTTTTATTGTAATGTTTGTGCTATGAAGAAAAGGATAACATTAAAAAGGATATTAGAAACAGAACAGCATGGATTGCATTTACATATACCATATAAATCAATGTGCATTTCTCCATTCACGTACTCCCACTTGCCCGTGATTGAATCTTATTGGACCATGAGCAACAACCGATGTTGTCGAGGGTACAGATTTTTAATTACCTAACAGGCTATACTTCAATTAGATTTATCAAGTAGCACATTGATTTAAGGCAAGAATGCTCAACTTGATGCCAAGTTTTTGGCCTATAAGTCAAATAAATAACCTAGCCATTAGGAAGAGGGCTCTAAACTAAAATAGTAAATTCTTAGCCATCTAAGACCAGTTTCTCTGTTCCTTATTCCCATTAGGTATCCAAACATAATCAAAACGGAAGGTGGGGGGACCAGCATTTAGTCTGTGGACCGTTCGTTTTGATATCGAGTTTTGATGTTTTCATTTTAGTCCATGACTTAGGGGATGTTCTTTTTACATTTTAAAGTAACTTGTACCAATATTGTGGTTAGACTTTAGATCAAGGGCGTAAAAGAGAACATATTGAAAGGAAATGAGAGCTTATGATCAAAATTTTCAAACTGGTTTTTGACATGTTGGTCCAAAGCTCAGAGAAAAAGAGGTTTATAGCACACTGTATTGGATATTATCTCCATGGGTACGCAAAGGTTTTGAGAATCTACACTGTGGGAAATAATTATTAATGACAAATTCAACTGGTAAATAATAGTTCACGAATGCAGATTTTCGTTCTGTTGCAGAGATGCTTTCAGAAACCAGTAGATTACAGTATACTGACAAATGAACTAGGTTGTCAAATTGCTCCTTCCTTATCAGCAGATCCAGACGAGGAAATCATGCGGTCAAGGGAAAGCTAGTACAATAAAAGTTTGGACCATTGGCATAAATATTGATATGAAAAAAAAAAGCTATTTTGACATTCTTTAGAAGAAATTTTGCATTTGCATAATGGCTTTAGCTTTGAATGCTGTTAGAAGTATTCAACAATTCCATATATTTGAATTCGTTAATTATAGTTTTGAAGGAGACAGTGTTAAATAAAGATCACGGGCATCACCAAATCATCCTGCGAAGAACAATTTCAGCATGACACTCATCGAACAAGTGAAGATCCAAAATCAAGTTCTGTTTTTTTTTCCATCTGCTGCAACGTCAAAGCCGCATATGAACACACAGTGACCAACTGTTAGGTGTTAACAAAGTATGACCACTTATCTGGGGTTCTCAATCAGACATAGCTGCAAATTTTAGGAATTAGAAGTTAAACAGTTATTAGTCATTTCAATTTTGAGCTGATGCACTATTTAGCAACGGCAGATTCCAATAGTATCCGTAAGAAAGCCCAAATCTGTTTATGCTGAACCACTTTGAGGATAAAAGAATGACTTTCAAAAGAATTTAAAAGCAGGGTCGTTCAAAACCCAGCTAAGCCACCGTTCTGGGTATAACCTGACAGGACTGAGCGTTGAGAGCAATTCCAAGTCAGGTATCACCTTGAAGTTCTTTGTACAAAAGCCATTCAAATAGCAACCGCTCTCCCGGGCACAAAACTAAATAGATTTTTATTTTCTCATATGGATTGAAATAGTAAAAGTGAATTTATTTTGCATCCTATATTTGGGTTTGCACCAAAAGTTACTCTGAAGTAGGTGTTGAGATATAACCGTTTTTTGGGGCCTAATGAGATATAACTGTTGAGGTAGTTAGGATATTCGTCAGATTTCGGTGCAGTCTTGCATGTTCTTGTTTTTGGTGACTGGGCTCACAGCGTAGAGTAGTTGGGCCTGCCTTGTTTAAGAGTGGCTCACCAACAAAGGTTAATCTAGTTGGTAAGGAATTGACTTATAACCCATAAGATTATGAGTTCAACTTCCACTACTGATGTGATAAACTTATCGGTGAATTATCTGTAAATATCTCTATAAGCGTTCTTTGAATCTAGAGACATACTTTGATGAGCTCTTCAACACAACTCACTTAAACTTTTTGTTAAGAAAAAAGGAGTGGCTCTTACTTTAAAGTCATATTAAACCCACCACTTTGGAAAGTCACTAGTATCCCTTATTCTAAATATAAGAGTTAGACAAAATATTTATTTTAATACTAAATATAAAAATTTAATTCATTTTATCTCCTAAATTTATAATCCTCTAATCCCCCAAAGTATATGTATATTGATTGCATATAGTAATCATTAATTAAGGGATAATTGTGGTTCACATAATTAGAAAGAGTATTATACATAAATTAACATACATTTCATTTCACGCAAATAAATAACTTAATATTAAGGATAAGATATAGGGAGTAGCTTGTAATACCCTAGGCACAATCCAATGTAGGTGCAGTAAGCTGGGAAACCCCCTAAAGGCATTTTAATTTTTTTTTTACATAGAATTTGTCCATACTTGCTTAAAACCTCATAAAATAACTTAAAATTAATTAATCCAAACGCTGTAATGCTGCAAAACAGTAGTAGTACGGAATTAGATATTCTCTAGGCAGTGGCGCATTAATGCAAATAGAGGGGGGAACGCAAACTTTGTTCACAATAACACAACACTATATCAATACACCAAAAATGTCAATCATTGAATTTGAGCGATGAGGATTTTAAGTAGACTTTCACAAGAAAATTACACAAGGACAAAACTTACATCCAGTGCAGTCAGTCCACCAATGATCAATCGCCATGTGGATTTTTCTTAACACATAAGGACTAACGTCGTTCACTGGTTGCACTGTATGTGAGTTTTGTCCATAACGTAACATATTCTGAAGCCCGACGTTTTCAATTCTTATGTTTTCGGCCCGTTGGGCTTAGGCCATTTGTAAGATGTGGCTAAACTTATTATGGGTCTACAATGCTCCCCCTTGAAAAAGGTTCTGCATTTCATGCTTAGATTAGAAACTTCCGCCTGGGGGCCCAAAGTTCATTGTTGATTAACAAAAAACAATGTAGTTGAAATTTTGAGAAAATTATTAGGGGGCCCATGCCCAAGCCCAAGCCTAACTATAACTTGGGTTCACTCCCAGTCTCGAACTTGCAACTTAAATGAGAATGAGCATGGATGAAAATTAAAATCGAGTTATCTTGAAAATCTGATCACTATGATTAAGAGATAGATGCATCATCATTAATTTTAAACATACCAAACATGGGTGGCTGTTTAGATTAATTTTTTTAAACTGATTTTATGACGTTGAAGATAAGTGTATGAAAGTAATTTTGGTCCGACTTTGGGAAAAAGTGCTTTTTTTTTTTTACCTTTTCACACCTACTCGTTGAAGAGAAATGTTCCATACACCAAACCTAGCAATGGAGCAGAGGCCTGCAAAGATGATTGAATGAAGAGATGATGATCTTGAGTGTGGTCTAGTGGGATAAAGTTGACTGCAGCAGCAGAGTCTGAGAAAATATGCTATTTGAGCTTCAAAAGATGTTCAAGAGTTTGCATTAAATGATTGGTGAAGCTCATTTCAATATGCAATCACCTTAAGAAACCTTCTAAGCTTGGCCATTCTCTTTTCTCCCAAATTTTACACTCACTCTGTCATTTTTTCCTGTGTGTGTGTGAGAGAGAGAGAGAGAGAGAGCAGGTAAGAAGGTGGATAAGTCAAAAGTGGGCGGCTGTGACTGCGAAACATGACGTGAGGGCCTAAGGCCATTTGGGTTTGAAAATAACACTCATTCCTTCTTCAAATGCAAATCTCTTCCTTAGCTGCTTATTCACAGGTCCCCCAACCCAGCCAACACCAAATTCCACTCGTTATTACCCATAATCCATTTGCTATCGGCTTTTTTTAATGAGTCTTAAAATGTTAAAATGTATACTCAGTTATCAATCGACCTGTAGCTTAGTGGTATGAATTTCCCTTCAATCCCAAAAAGAAATGCTGAGAATGGCAACAAAAGTCTCAAAGTTGTTTCCGTTACATTGAGGAAGGAACGAGTGCTTGCTATGCCAAACATCTCTATTCCTGTTTTCTCACAAGACTTAATCTTTGTTCATTGACCCTTCCACGTCAAAAGTGGAATGCATGAATCTGACCCTCATCACCTTTAAAAATGAGTTAATATTATTGAAAACAGCCCAATCTAGAGCCAAACTACTGATTCCAAAGTCATACTAATGCCACCCATTTGCCAAACTTTTGAAGAGAGGGAAAAAAAGAAAAAAGAAATGCTATGTACGAGTTTAACAAGTTATTTTTTGGGAGAATTATTATAAAGTCCTAAGGAAAGAAGTTATTTATGAAAATGTCACAAGAGGTAGTCAATGATAAGTCGAGAAGCACCATTGATAAGTGGAGTAGTTGCCATTGACAACTCTTGAGACTTTTTCATAAATAACTTCCTTCTTTAGAATCTTACAATAAATCTCCCTTATTTTTTTGCAATATCTTTATGTCATTTCTTTTTAAAACTTTATTTGGTAACATTATAATCTAATGACATGAAAACTTATACATCATGTGGACTTGATTTCTTTTTTTTTTTTGCCAACAAAGAAAACGATAGATTGAAACAACCAAACTCACAAAGTTTCAGAAGCAGAAAACAAGCAACCAACATAAAGACAATAACTAAACACAAGCAAATAAACTAAAATGAAACCAGCAAATAAAAGTACATCACTATAGCATGACAAGTCTCTGACAACAACCAGCCAAGATGCCTTTGACTGCGACGTCGCACGAGAATCCCGACAGAAGGGGAAAGAACCGTCCAAACAAGCTTTGACGAACCACTCGGCTGCCTAATATGCTTCAAAAAGAATCTATAAATAGACATGGTTCTTGACCGAATTCCCTGAGGAAAGTGTTTCAAGGAGAACAATAAACATAATAATAATTACCACCCAAACATACTAATCATTAATGATAGAATCACTACTCCAACCCAAAAAAGAACAATGTTTCCATACACACTGGACAGGCACATACTTTGCCCAACTACGAACAGTGTAACCAATCACACTGTAAAGGCACATGTCTCACCCAAGATGAACAGTATGTGCAAATTCACTGGACAGACTAAAAATAGTGATTCAAACGTGACCATTACATTGCACTTCCTTTGAAACCTAGACCACCAAAGCACTAGCCATCCACCCTAAGGAAATGCCTCAAATCCACCCAAACTATCCGCAGAAAAAGATTCAACAACCTTAACATTAGCACTATGTACAACCATACCATCTCTTTTCTGCATAAGAACATTCCACACCAAAACAACCAAACCAGTGATAACAAGGGTGACCTTTCATGGATCAACGAATGCACTGATCAGACTAACCTTACCCCTGTTCTCACAATAATGTAATTGAAAAAGAAATTGAGGGTCTAAATTTAATTTCACCTGTAACCTAATGCCGCTATTAGCCACATTTGTAATTGAAAAAGAAATCGAGGGTCTAAATTTAATGAGAAGTGAGGGTTATAATGAGTGATGTGGACGTAGCAGACTGTAAAATGAGCAGAAGGTAAAAGAGTGGGAAAAAAGAAAGATGGAAGGCGTACAAAAAGCAGATTGGGAAAAGGGTTGAAGGTTAACGTTACTTCTCTCCCAAACGGATAAAAAAAAAAGCCATTTTTTTATTTTCTCAGACTTGAAACGCACATGTTCCTACTCATATAGCCGTTAACGTCTCTTGCCTTTGCCTTCCTCACAAATTTGAACTAAAGTGCCCCAACGGCCTTCTACCTTATCTCGGACTTGCGTCTCAGATGACCACTCAAGTGTTCATTCACCTCTTACATTTGATTTATAGTGCTACTATATGTTGTTTATATGAAAGTTAAAAAATATGTTTGTGTAAGTTAAGATAAACTTTTTTTCATATCCCTTCTTTGTAAATCATAATTTAGATTGAAAAAATAGCTTCTATCGCTAATACAAACGGGGCACTGCATCATCGTCATGATTGCTTGTTATGGTTTTTACAAGCTTGATCAAATATACATGTGCTTGTGTGTATCAGTGTGTTTCATAACTAGATGCTTATTAACAAGTTGATTATTTGTCATTTGATGTGTCAAAGTTTTATGATAATAAAAAAATAATAAAACTTAGGTTATGTTGCTTATAACCATTTAATTAAATTCTTTAATCACATTTGTTATTTTGTTTTAGTCAATTGTTAAAATCCACTTACCCAACACTTATAAACACCTGCAAATTTTTATATTAGCTCTATCTAATTGTTAAATATGTGAATGTACACTTATATAAATTAAGTTATGAATTGATTCAGTAATAAATACAAGTAAATTAAACTTCGTCCATAACCGAAATCTGTGTACGAAATGGCTGCAGTTTCAAAAAAAAAAATAACGAGACAAAGAAAGAAAATTAGGATATTAAAAAAAGCTACTCTTCTAACCATATTAATTTGTTTAGAAGGCAAAGGTGAGTCATAATATAATGGGTCCGTTTGAGAAAACGGTGGAGAATTGTTTTTACCATTTACGAGGTAAATGTGTGGAGGAGATTATCTCGTTTTACAGAAAAACACTGTTGAACATACTTTTATAGTGTTCAGAAGCTTTGCCATGCCACCTCAATAATATTTAGAGCAGATATGATAGGGCGACACGGGATTTAGTTTATTGGAGCCATCAGATTTACCATGACTTAGTACGTGACAACAGCTTCCACGCACATGACTTGGCATATTTATACAATTCGCAAAAAACTCATACACACACACACACTTTTGATAAAAAAAAAAAAATACACACACGTGTGTGTATTTCTCTTTGCTTCAATTAATATAGTTCTTGTTTGGAAACTCCATTCCCAAAACGGAACACATAAGTCGAGACAAAACCATCTCAAAATCCGTGAAAACCATCTTGAAATCTATAAAAACCATCTTGAAATCCATAAAACTATCTAAAAATCTGTAAACTCTGTTCTTCCAATGAAACTCTTTTCCTCCAACAAAATTTCCAAACACACACACATAATGTTCGTCAAGCGGGTTTTTTTTTAATTATATTATCAAAGTAATGGATTAGTTTGGATCAACACGCTATAACCTCCCGTTTCCTTAACGGCATCAAAAGTCCTTCTTGTAATACTACATTTTTATTAGTAGTGTAGTGCTAACAAAATTGATCACAGTTTGGAATCTCAAACAACATAAGACGAAATCCAGTGTAAGAGAAGCCATCCAACCATTTGTTTCTATTTATTCTATTTTTAGTAAGAAAATTGAGAGCCTTTATTTCATTTCAAAGTCGTCTTTCAAATACACAACCCATCATCTTCTAGCAAAAATTCGAAAATTGATTCATCACATTATAAGTGACTGACTTTTTCCACTGACTTTTTCCGTTAGACTCAATTTACTGTTATAACAATGTTGAGTGTGTTTGGATAGCCTGCTGAGAGAATGAATACAGACTCCGAGGTAAATATGTGAGAGGAATTTTGTTTCGGTAAGCGCATGAATGACTTTTGGTTGCCCAAACAGGCTAACCAAATAGAGCCGTTGTCTTGTTAGGTATGAAGTAGAACAAGCTGGTTATGGGAGAGATAGGTGCTCTAGGCTATTTGAATATGCTCATGTAGCATAGAAGTTTTTTTTTTTCAATTAAAAAGAAAGGGAAAAAAAGGAAACCAAGCTTGAATTGGATTGAATCAAGATTGTGTTGATTTGGAAATGTGGTAGAGAAATATTTTTACGTAAATCGAGGTGAATATGTGAAGAAGATTATCTCGTTTTACAAAAAAATACTGTTAAATATATGTTTAACTTTTACAATCGTTCCGTCAAACAAACTCATTATCTATATTCAACTATGTCAAGTCTCTATCTTGCTCGAGCATTTATGTTATTCGGTACACATCTTAACAGATTTAAATTCAAAAGAATAAGTATAATAATCCCTTACCTCAAAAATCATACAAAGGACAAATTGAAGAATTTTCACACCCAACAACAACTTGACAAGCAATTGGCCTGTCTAGTTGGCTAACCATAGAGAGTGTACGAATGTGTGCGTGTGTTTTTTTTTTCGTTTCAGTTTTAAACAAAAAGAGGAGTCAGTGATCCTTATGTTTTCGGACAAAAAAGAAATCTATGATAATCTAAATTATCCATTTTCAAAAATATTGGAGCCTTAGCTTCTGCGATATTCAATTTCTGTTTGAATAATGAAAGAGATGAAATGTACCATGTCAATACAACTTATTGTAAAATTTAATAATATCTATGATATTATCGAAAAGGTTGATGTTATCCTAAGTTTTTAAAAACAACATAAAGAAGATTGTAATTTTAATAATGAAATCCAAACTGGCTGTCCTTGTTGCTGAAAGAACATATAATGGGATCGTTATAAATGAGACCAAGGAATTATTCATGCATAAGTCTCCTAAAATTTAGATATCGTTGTATTTGCAATTAAATAGATTAATATAGTGCAAAAATATATATCTAATAGTCCGGCGAAAAGAGACATATATAGGGCCTATTTGGAAACATAGTAGAGAAGTATTTTTACGTAAATCGAGATAAATATGTGAATGAGATTATCTCATTTTACAAAAAAATATTATTAAACATACGTTTAAACTTCCCATAATTATTTTCAAATATGGGCATAATCACCTAAGAGAAATTGGCATTCAATAGCATGAATGAATACCTACGGACATTACGAATTAAATATAGTATTAAACCTTGGGCAAACAAAAAAATAGTATGATACCAAAAGAAAAGGTCAATAAAGTAATTTAAACCCCACCTCGCCTGTTCGCTTCGCATGCACACAAATACAGCTACCAGTTTTAAATTTTGCTATTCAATATTTTGAACGTACTCTCTCTCTCTCCCCATCCCTCTCTCTGTGCTCGCAAATTTGAGCCAAGCTGAGAGCGAAAGCCAGAGAGCCGTTGGTATGGCATGTGGCGATTGGCAGTTATCTTTCCCGTTTCGTCCTTCAAAACCAAATCTATAAGAGAGATAGATAGAGAGAGAGAGCAGAATCAAAATTTGAAAAAGCCACATATTCTTCTATACTCCCTCAACTTTTCAGCACAATAAAGAATAAACCTTGCCTCTCAGTTTCCTTAAATTTGGTCCCTGTTATGGCTGGAACTAAGTTGGGACCTTGCGGATCGTCCGAGTGAGTATTAGTTATATTTCTGTTTACCTTTTCGCGTTGTGAAAACTTCCCAAAAGTTCCCCAAAATGGAAGCTTTATCTAAGAAGACTGAGCATTTTCAAAAAGAAGAAAGATGGGGTTCGATCCTCTGGTGGGGGGGCCAAAACGGCTAAATCTGAGTCGTTCACCGATTCCAGTGCTGAGTCGAGAGAGACGAGTTCCTGTACATCAAGCTCCTTCGATTCAACTGAAGAAGCTAAGGCAAAAGGGCCGTCTTCGCCTGCTCCTCTTGGCTGGCCCATTCGTAAGGCCACAATTTCCAAGTGCAGAAAATCTGATGACAAGGAAAACCATCCTTTTTCCCACGAAGACAGCTCAAAATTTAGCAGAGTCGGTTCAATAATGTCAGGTTAGTACTTTTATAGTCACATACATTGTTCTTCTTGTTCGGACAACAATTTGAAAAATGTTTCACCATGTGCTTCTATTTGTTATTAGGCAGTTGTCTAATGTCTAATTACTGTTTTCTGGTAAAAATAAATTTGTTGGAGCAGAGATTGATATGATGAAGGAAAGGTTTGCGAAATTACTGCTTGGTGAAGATATGTCAGGGTCTGGAAAAGGGGTCTGCACAGCTCTGGCTATCTCAAATGCTATCACTAATCTCTGTGGTAAGATTATTGAGAACTAGTTTAAAATTTCTCCTTTGGTTTTAAATAATATTTGAAACTGTGAATTGTTTATTGGCTTTGTAATTTTCTGCAACGTTTAGCCACCGTGTTTGGGCAATTATGGAGACTAGAACCTCTGCCTGATGAAAGGAAAGCAATGTGGCGAAGAGAGATGGAATGGCTTCTTTGCGTTGGTGATCACATTGTTGAATTAATCCCTTCTTGGCAAACATTTCCCGATGGAAGCAAGCTTGAGGTAAATTTGGAATTAGTTTTAATCAGTACTCAGATAATTAAGCCAAATTCCCTCAAAGGGTGAATGATCCTGCAGGTAATGACTTGTAGGCCGAGGTCGGATCTTTTCATGAATCTTCCAGCACTTCGCAAACTTGATAACATGCTAATGGTAAGTATTGAATCTACTTCTCTCATTATATATTATCATTTTAACTAAATAACAGCTCTGATTTGAGTATGTTTAATGAACATATCTCTGCTTACAGGAAATATTAGACAGTTTTACAAGTACGGAGTTTTGGTACGTTGATCAAGGAATTGTGACCACAGATTCAGATGGCTCAGCCTCATTTCGCAAGCCATTGCAGAGACAAGAGGAGAAATGGTGGCTTCCTGTTCCTCGCGTCCCTCCTACAGGTCTTACGGAGAACTCGAGGAAGCAATTGAACCACACACGAGAA
>JANTPZ010003136.1:0-18193 GCA_025593235.1 Vachellia pachyceras
TTGAACTAGGCCAACGTTGGTTCCGATGCTCCAAAAGACAGCTGGGATCTTGAGAAACTCATTGCCAAGATTCAGAAGTAAGTGGAACCTTGCTTTTTTGTTTTTTAGCTGAGCGTCGGTTCTGCCCATACAGGCATATTCAATATATGATCTATATATATATTCTTTAATTCGGAAACCCATTCCCATGCTCCATAGTAGCTGCTAGGTTGGCGAGTGAAGTCTGTTTACTCTGGGTTTAGCTTACTAACAGAGATCAATATTTTTCAGATATTGCTACCTGCTAAATGATTTGAGCGCTGATTTGCTAAGAAGTAAGTGTTCAAATTACGAGGAATTACAGAATTATCTCCGACTCGGCGGCCGTGAAGCCTATTTGCAGAAAAGGGTCAGTGAGTTTATTCGATTGTCGGTTGTTATATGAAGAAATTTACCCCATGTCGCCCTTGATTTTTTTAAAATGCTGCGACAGGATATTGTGGACGAACAAGCACCGGGATTGATGAAAGAAGCTGAGTGGTTTCTAATTTTGAGCAACATTGATCGCCAGTGGAAGGAACATTTGCAAGCACTTAAATTTGTTCAGCAAGCCGTGGGTTTGCGTGGATATGCGCAACGGGATCCACTCATTGAGTATAAACTTGAAGGCTACAACCTCTTCTTAGAGATGATGGCCCAGATAAGGAGGAACGTTATATATTCTATATACCAGGTACGGGAAATTTGATATCACTAGCATAATTCTTAATATAGCATGATATTTAATGTAAGAGTTAGATTATCTTTTTTTAAAAAAATTAAAGCTACGTAAATTACTTTAAAATAATTATATTTAACATTTTTCTTTAATCTGATTATACATATAAATAATTGTAAATAATTTATTCAGCTTTTATTTTTGTATTAAGAACTAAAAGTGTTATTTAAAAGGCTCCAGATTTTCCCGCCATATATTGATATTATTACAGTTTATTATCCAAGGTTTTAACATTTTTCTAAGTATCTTTTCTGTTTTTTTTAATGTTGGCAGTTCCAACCAGTGCTGGTTAAGCAAGATGAGGAGAAAATGGAGATGCAGAAATCAGGGAAACCTAGAACACGGGGTCGGGGAAATGCTAACCCTGATCCGGTTAGCACTGCATAGCGCATCAAGTTTGGCAGTTCCTAAGCGAGAGCAAGATGCTAACATGCATCCAGATCATGGATTTCTATCGAGGCATCCAATGGAATGGAACTCCTTGTGAAGTTATCGAAGCCCGTGGCTGTGAAGTAGATTTCTGATTGACAGCTAGGCTGGCTGAATGTTGAATGTACAGTTAGCATTTCATATGGCACCTCATGAATAGCATAGAAGCACGTATAAGAGATTATAATAATGTTTACAATGGAGTCCGTTTTATGGCCCATCTCAATATACTAACTTTCTCCAAGAGTTTGTTGATCGTGTTTTCTCTTGCCTGCGTCCATTTGAAGAGAAATACTTTTATATCTAAAAATAATAATCATGCATACAAGCAAAATCTAAAAGTCTAGGAAGAGTGACATCACCTTAACACCAACAGCAATAGCAGTTTTCATATTTACGAGTTCGCCTAATCTCAAAGAACCCTTTTTGTTATCTCTAACGAAGATCAGGGGCACTTTCCTTGATGAAGCCAAGCTTGGCAGATGCTTTATCAGCCATCGCGGGTTACAGTCAGAAGCGACTAGCACAGCCTGCATAACAGAATGTAATGTCTATCTTTTGCTTCTGTAAAAATCACGTCAAAAGAACGTACAATTCTTACCAGGTCAAAGGTTATATATGACCATGAGTGATAGATGCATTAATACCAATAAGTTAGCTATGCTTAAACAGAGTCCATTGATAGAATCAAAATGTGCGATTAAAGTTTAGGTTGCCCAGTGACAAATGATGGGATAAAATGATAGATCAACAGGTTAGTAACGCGGTTGCTTGCTGAAAGAACAGCGATAATAATTCAGGTGCTATACAAATAAATAAACTGATTATAAGTTTGATGAAAACCAGAGGTCACCTGAAGTTTGACTGAAGCTGCTCTATCATTGCAGCTGATTAAAGGAGAGAGCTGAGAAGAGCCTCGCAATTCAGTGCATGGTGCCATGCGCTCAAGAACACGGGTTACATCATTGACGCCCACAGAAAATTGTTGCTGGTTAAAAAAACAATAAGGTTGTATATCTATGCAAATTTCCTTCCAATATGGTTCATAGGTTTCTGCAGCTCGCCTAAACTAATTAAAAATTGTACCTTTAACCATATTTTCTCTGGTAAAGAATTTCCATCAATTGTTCTTGCTGATTCGATCTCCCTGTGCATCATAATTTTCATTTTTAAAAAAATCAATAGAATTAAGCATGTCCATTGATAATTGGATGACAGAGATACAGTTCAGTCGACAAAATGTTGATTATTTATTCTGCTTCATTGAACAACATCATCAAGCAAATGATGCTTGCAGATTAACTACACGTATTATGAATATAACTGGAATCAAAATATGCAGAAATGTACTTCGAAAATGTTACCTATGAATCGATTGCAACAGATTGGTGAGACGCTCTCCTTCATAGCAGCTGTTGGAGAATGGCAACAGCAACAGAAGCAGCAAAACGATGGATAATAAGTAAAAAACTATTACAAGTACAGCAAACTACAAGTAGAATCGTACAATAGAATATTACTTAAAATGGCCGCATACTCTTTTTCTCGAGAAGGGAAGCTTAAATTTGAGTCATTCCCAGACTTCGTTGGAGCTCTGCAACTAGTTTTACAGGGCATGATCTATTCTCCACGCTCCCTAGGTTCAGCGGAAGACCAAAGCATATCAGAGCCATAAAGTGAATTGAAAAGAAATCAGGTCACAGGCAAGAGGTCTGACCATGGTTGGACCATGAGATCAGCCTTAATGTCATGATTTGATGAACTCTTGCTCTTAGAAGACAGCAAAAATTAGCATCCAACAATCTGCTGAAATTTTATCGGCCCTCGCCAACAAACATGATGTCTTCTTCACTCATCAAGGTTGTGTTTCATTCAATAAACAGTCCAGGAAGCAATTCAAGAGTCTGTTTAATCTTCCTACGATCCTACATGAGGCAATTGCTCATATCTAGGGGGTGCCACGAGATGGATAGATTTTTTGGAGTAGGAATGTTCAGGGATGGGATGGATCAACCAATATTGGCCTGCTGGGCAGGGCTAGCCCATTTTAATCGGCACCTGGTGCCCCTCACCCCGTTCTAGCATCCAGAAGCAAAGCATAACGGCGCCTAACAGAGTTTTAGGCTCCTCCGTCAGTTATGAAACCAGCAGGCCAACAACAACCATGAACACAGATAACAGAGCAAAATGAGCGGCCAAAACCAGAAAGCATACTCTGTAATGGAAACCACGAAGGGCAAAGGAGCAAGCTAGACGAACAAGAAGATGAAGGACAAGCTCGAAACCTTACCCGAAATCGAGCTTAGAGCAAAGAAGGACGAGCGACGACGTTGAGCGTGAAGACTGGAGAGGAAAGCACGAAGAAGCTACGAGAAATTGCGAAGAAAAGCGAAGGAGTGGAGTCCGGACGGTCACAACTCACTCACGCTAGGCAAGAGACGAACAGCGGGAGCCGGCAGAGGAGTGGAGAACTAGGGTTCGGCCAGAGGCGACAAGGAGAGAGTCAGAATGAGGCACTGAGCGAGGCCGAAGAGTGAGGCTAAGCCATGTTTCTGATTTAAAATTCGTTAATATTTACACGCACACAGATATACATATATGAACACGAAGAAAACCATGCGGTAGTTTTTGTGAAGAAGGTATTGACTGAACAAAAAACATTGTCATATAGTTTAGGGGGAAATCAGTGTTCTGTAATATCCACTTTAAAATAAAAACCAGACAATTAGAGACAGAGCGGAAATACCTTGCTTGGTGGTTTGGTCTTGGACTGAGGAGAACGACGGCGACGGCGAAGACGAGGAGAATTTCGGGCAAAATGGATTAGAGCAGAAGGCGAAACTGCTAAAGAAAGGAGGAGACCGGAGAGCAGTGGAGGGCTAAGCGCTGAGGGGCGGAGGCTTGGTTTGCTTCAAAAAATAAAACAACACAATGCGCTCTACATCGCCTGGCTGGCAGGTTCAAAAAGAAACTAACTTGGGTACCCGCCAAAATCCAGTGAGTTACCGATCACATTGGGCTATTTAACTTTGGGTTAGCTGCTTCGTTGGACCAAGACAAGTGGACGGGTTATCAAGTTCTGGGTCAACCCGTCCTTTCCAATTTGGATTTTCATACATTCCAGTGAACATATGCATTAGGAGTAGAACTAAACTAAAGATGGACTTTTATCACAAAAAAATAACTTAAAGTTATACTTTTTTTATCAAAAAATAAAATTGTAGTAAAATAGATATTGCATGTATAGTGCTACTGTATTTAAACTTCATATGTATTTTACTATTCGCTACTTGTAGAATATGAATAACCTTTTACATTATTTGTTTTATGTTGGTGATCACCTTATATATATATTGCTTGTTTTATGTTAGTGATCACCAATGAAATTCTTAAAACTAATTAATCATAGAAATTTAACAAATTTTAATTTTATCTCTGTTAAAAATATATACTTTACCAATAATTAGGGTGGTAAGCGGTATTTTACTCATGGAATTGAAAAAGATCAGTCCCAAGCTCAAGATGGTTTAGAATACAATGTTAAATGGGGTACACTAACATCTAATGGGGGGTTTTGGCAAAAAAAAAAATCTAATGAGGGCTAAAAACAGAAACTAATAATAAAAAATAAATAACATGTATTATAATCTTGAGGCTAAGATAAATAAAACCCTCATAAAGTTTCTTCTTTGTAGTTTTCTGTAATAATACTAATAATAAATAACATGTAGTTTCCTTCTTTGTTGCATTTCTGTCCGTTTTCTTCTTCGGGATATGAACTGCTTCTTCCTAGTAGTTATGCAGAGATCGTACCTGTCCTTCAACACTCCATAAAATTTCTAGTTTCGTGAAAAGAAAAAAGAACGGTTGATGTATAAAGTGGCAGCAATGGAGATGACAGCGATGGAGATGCAATCCTGCATCGTTCATGGAGTTATCGATTATTGCCTGCTTGTGGTTAAAGACGACAAGTTCAGGTAGACTGGCTATTTTTCACTTATACGTATTTTACTGGTCATGCCTTTTTTTATTCATTAGTTATTTTTATTCTATTAATTTTTAGGTTAAACCCATCTTTTATGATATAATTTACTCTGAAATGGGATTTTGTCTATAAAGTTTACAAGTGGTTGTTTTCGTCCCTTAACTTCACTCTGTAAGAAACTTTTTAGTCCCTACAGTTTTAAGATGTCCATATACTATTATCAATTTCAATTTTGACCCTTATACTTTGAACTGATTTTAGTTTTGATCCTTGAATTTAACGGTATTAATTAAAGTCGTTAAAGTCCTTATGAAATTATAGAAGTCGAAACCATATGTTTAAAACTTTAGGGACAAAGCCAAGAAAGATAAGCAAAAGAAGCTTAAAACTATAGGGATAAATCATATAAAAATTATTTACATATTATCTTATCAAATTATTAAATCATTTCATCGTAATTAATACATGTCATTTAAAATCTACATGTGTATGCCCAAAAAACTAATTTAGAATAATCCAGTCCAAGGCTTGATCCATAAGCCCAGCCAAAGACTCGATCCATGTTGACCTTAGACAGTAAGATGCCTAAAGAACATGTGGAGTCTATTCATGAGCTTAAATCTATCATCCATATCCCCCAAATGCCGGACCGTTCATTTTGATCCGAAGATCCAGCGACCATAACCTCTAGATCTTCAGGGGGTTGTTAGACAAGGTGGAGAGGTGGCGAAGGCAAAAGATCAACTATTTATTTTCACCACACCTTCCATTGTATACAGATAACACATCTGAATACCCAAAATTATCCATCTCTCTTGTTCTGCTGCTTTCTAATCAATCATCACTGAATGTTTGACAATCTCATTAATAAACATTCATATGTCCGTCTTGCATCCATTTTTCTTTGCACTATTGGTGGCCCAATCTATTTTCATCGATTTAATCATTTACTGAAATTTGAACAAACAATGGGTATTGACAATTTTAGGTGGAGTGAATTTAATGGACCATAATCACTATTTTTAAACGTCAGAAATCGAAACCCAAATCAATTTAAACTATAGAGACCATTAGCGGGTTTAACTCTATTCTTAATATCCATATTGGCTCTTGAGCAACATTAGTCTAAATCAAAATTCATGGAATTTACCTTAAGACTTATTATGATCATTTGGTTTGATCATGAGGATCATATACATGCAATCTTGTTGATTCAGGTGTTTAGCTGTCATAATAACATAATCTAATGTAAAATTGTTTACAGTTAATTAAAATAAATCAAACAATCCATGTTACATAACTTCAGCATTGTAATCAGGATCACGGCTTGTGCGATTTAACACATGGGCACATTTGCCCTTTATATAAATAAACATTTAAACATTAAAAAAGTTCTTTTTTAGCCTAGGCATAGTTAACAGTTTTTTTCACTTTTTTTTATTTTATGAATAAAATATATATTTCATCTCATAATTCATTGATTGTAGCAAACAAATGATTTTCAATCACATCCTCCAACCCTCAAAAGTGATTGTACCAAACAAATTATATTCCAACCCATTACATTTTATTGCATTCCTGCAAACCCTCAAAAGCAAATGGGCTGTTATTTTCACAGTGTGCTATTACTCTGAGTGGCTATGCTGGAAGTTTAAAAATATTTGAGTTCATATGTATCACGACATGTCATGAAAATACAGTGGGTGGTCAATAAATGACGTGAAAGTATAGTATAATAATAGGGTAGCAAAAATTGTGGGATAGAGAGACAGAATGAGACTGGATTAGGTATAATCCTTCATTTTGTCAACAATCATATTGCTTATGCTTAAGAATCATAATTATAAAGCATGCATTATTAAGTTAAACTATAATATATCAGGAGTGAGCTGGTTTCAAACCGGAAGGAAGAAAAAAGGAAGACCAACAGAAAAACTCAGAGAACTGGTTGGCACTATGATTGTTCCGATACCATGTCCTAATTATAACGTAAACAAAAGCAAGAAGTCAGTACCAAGAAAGTAAACAATCCAATCCAAATCGGAAACACCAGTAATTTACGAAACAGTGAAATTGAAAATTACAACTAACTGATCCAAGAAGCCCACATTTAGATTCTTGGCGTGTAATTAATGAATGAGGGTTGTTGAGTTCTGTGCGAAAATGGTATAAATGCGACATGCGCCATTAAATGTGCACTTGAACGATCGAATAATACTACTGTATTACTGTCCCCTACATATTTATATATGGAACAGAGACACACACAGAGAGAGACAGAGAGAGCCGTGTTACTGTTTAAGCGAGTGATTGCGCATAGGATACCTGACTTTGAAATCTTAACTTTTAGGATGTTGCACATGGCAGGGGATGAGATTATGACCTCACTTTGGGTCTCTGATATTGTCTGTGACTCGGGCCTTGTCCCCCTCTTTGCAGACATATTTCTCCTTAATGATCCACCATTAGTACTATGAGTTTGTCAAATTCTACTTCACACCAAAACCCAACACACTCCTTCATTCCCTCCGTCACTTTATGCATTTTGACTGCCCTTTGTTTTTCTGGTGTCCTTGATCCTCACTCACCCATACTCCCACTCCATTCTGATGAAGCCTCAATCCCAGGACCTGTTTTTGCGCTTTTCTCACTTTTTCTTTCTCTGTTCCTTCTCCTTTCTGGCTCTGTTACTTCATTTTGGTTCCTTGTTTCGTTTCAGAAATTCAAAGGTCTCGCATGAAAAGAATGACGAGCAGAAGACGTAAACGGAGTGCTACTCACTTAAAGAAGTAGATTCCAGCATCTCAATCCGTCCTACAAGTAATTGAAGTGTTGATATATATATATATATATATTAGCAGGTTGTTTGAGTGTGAATACATTTAAAAAACACAAAAGCCATGAACTTGAGTTTTAAACTTGAGTGAAGATAGGGAGTGTTCCCATATCTCGCAGTAAAAAATGGTGATCTCATGGGAAGGGGGAATTTCTGGCGAATACTGATGCGTGTCTACGTCTACGGTGAGAACGGTGGGTGCTAACGTAATGATACGCTGAGCCTATCTTGTTTTGGGATGTAGCTCAATGCGGAGGAAATTACACATGGATCCCAGGGAGCAGAAAATATTACCACAAACGTAAAATATTAAATTAATGCGGAGTCCTATTGGACATGAGGTATATTATCCGTAGAAACAAACAACCAAATTACCTTTGGATAAAAGTTTTTCTCGGTGAACTAAAAAATCTCTATTGTTAACTGAAATACTTTAAATGACAACTTGAGCACCACCAATAACAAATAGTAGAATGTGTTGCTCACTTATCATTGGTGGTTCTTAAATTGTCATTTAAGGTACTTTAGTTGTTAATACAAATTTAATGTTTTCAACTTATGTTTTGTCAATTTTGTAACCAAAATCATTAAAATTATCCATTAATTTATCAGATTCAATTATGCGCTACTAAAATCTTTTAAGGAGTAATATTGGTGTGATCATATTTTAGTATGATTAGTTAGGCACTTTTGAGGATTTTTATGTTTAGTTTGTGTAATTTTTCTACTAATTGGGGTTAATACCCTTTTTAGATTTTCATATTAGGTAGTTTAGTTTTATAGTCATCTATAGTATAGGTATTCAATTTTCATGATTTTCATTTTACACATTAGAACTCTGTTACTTGCAATCGGTGGTACTCAAACTGTCATTTTAGGTGTTTCAATTATTAATACATATTTTTAAGTTCATCTGGCCAAATTTCAATGGAGGGGCAATTTGATCTTTTCATTTTCATAAATAATATAGCTTAGGTCCCATAAGACTCCACATTAATTTCTTATTTTGAAGGATTTTTTATAGTATTTTCTGCTCATTAGAATCTCTGTAATTTCCCTTGAATATATATACATTAATACATACAATCATACGTATAAGGTTAGAAACAATATTCAATTTCAAAAATTTTATTTTTATTTATGAATAAACGAATGGTTTGCTTTGGCTGGCTGGTGCCAAATGTCCACGATTCATGAACAGTACGCTGTGTTAAACGCAACTGAATTGTTTTTTTATCAACCGAGGATGAAGACGGTGGGTAAAAGACAAATCCAAATGCCATTTCTTGTTTCACTGGCTGGTCAATATACGACGAATCCAATTCGGTCCAATCACAGATTAAATCTCAGCCCTATATCTGAAACAAAATAATGAACTTGAAAAGAGGGAAAAAAGTTGACAGTATGGTTTTGGTTACCCGGTCGACCCTCGACAGAGATACCAGAAAATAACTGCCGTTTCGTAGGTACACGACGACGTTTCACTTATGAAGTGTTTGTTTGGGAACTCCGTTGGGAGAAATGAGTTTACAGATTTCGAGGCATTTTATAGATTTTAAGATAGTTTTTATGAATTTCGAGATGGTTTTTACAGATTTCAAAATGGTTTTATCTCGATTTACGTGTACCGTTTTACTAACGATGTTGTCAAATAAGCACGAAGTCTTGTGAAGCATATGACCTCCCTGACACCTCCACTTCCCCATGATCAAAAGCCGGTCTTGCCTTTTACGGTTTTATTCTCTCTCTCGGCCCCTTGTTCCTTGCAGTTTTTGATCCCTCCATGCGTTGGTTAGCCTGTTAGAGTTTCGATTTACATGCGGTGAAAAATAATTCACCTCCCCTGTAATAATTTTTGTCCTCGATAAAATTAATTGAAATTACAGTCTGAGTAGGATAGATAAACCCACGGGGCGCAAATGATTAGCAGTGAAAGTATGTGGGTACTGGGGGGAAGTGGAACATGATCTGGACGGAGTTTACGAGCAAGAAATTGAGATAAAAATAAAAAATTTAGGGGAGAGACAGAGAGACAGGTTGCTCCATGCAAAGCTAAATTCAGTGTAAACCTTTTAGCTTACAATCTGGTATTGCCTCTCAGAATCGGAAGTCACTGTCAGAGATTTAGCAATAGGGAAGGGGTTCATATGGTAGAAGTTCCATTTCGAGAATCTTTGAGCTGCTGCCCCTTCTTTCAGAATTGTTAGCTTTCTGGGTTTCTTCCAATTTGGGAGACAGAGGCATAAGGAAGAAGACAGACAGGGTATGATAGAGAAAGAAAGCGAGGGGAGGACATAGTGAAGGTGTTTAGAAGCAAAAGGGGGTCCTACTGCTAGATTTTTGGAGGGCAGGAATAGTAACATTCAATGATTTTACTTGGTTGTGGTGGTGGCTATCTCAATGACCCATCTAATCACACCTGCATATTGTTTTCTTCCTGGGAAATTCGATCATAAGCTGTACACCTCTTGCTCCTCTTCTCTTTCTTTGCCCTTCTTTTCTGGCTCTCCTTTGCCTCCAGGCCTTTTTCACTAGGAGGCTATTTTGGAGGCTGCTGAAAGAAAGTTATCTGGTCAGGATTTTGGGGCCAAAAGGAAACCCGGATCCTAGTCATATGAGCAGACCTTCAAGAGTAAGTTCTTTTATGATTTCTCTCTCTATCCTTCTTCTGATCTTTCTACATTCTCTGTTACTTCCCGCAAAGCTTGGTTGTGCAGTAAGATCTAAAGCAGAATTTTTGGAGAAAGATCAAGAATTCAAGAATCCCGACTTGGAAAAGTATTTGTAAGAACTAAGTTTTGTAAAGATCTGCTTTAGCATGGTGGAAAGCAGGTTGATGATTAGTTTTCTACTTTTGCTCCTTGTGGGATTTTCTTGCTTCTTGTAGTTTTTGGCAAAATGCAGCTGATCGGCACAGATTTTTAACCCTTTGATTTGGGGATATTGCTTGATTCCTGTGAGCAATGTTCATAATTCTGCCTGTCTAGGTCTGACTATATTGTTTAAATTCCTGTTCTCATCTTCTCTCTCCGTCCCCTTGAGATTTCCAGTCAGAGAATGACTGATGATGGAACATTTGTGTTTCAGCTGGCGAATGTACTTCTGGTACTTGCACTGTTCATCAGTTGCAACTCATGGACAGTGTGGAGCAGCTCACGTTGCAAGCATACCAACTCAGCGGAGGTTCGACCTCACAGTGTCAGCATCACAGAATTTGGGGCAGTAGGAGATGGCATCACTCTCAATACAAAAGCATTTCAGAATGCCATTTTCTACCTAAATTCATTTGCTGACAAAGGCGGAGCCAAGCTCTTTGTCCCTGCTGGTCGGTGGTTAACCGGTAGTTTTGATCTCATCAGCCATCTAACTTTGTGGTTGGACAACGATGCTGTGATTCTCGGATCAACGGTAGGTCACCCTTTGTAAATAATAACATGATCTGATGCAGGAAAAAAGGGAAGTTTAATTCAGTATAACTTCAACTCGCCTATGCTGTGCTTGTCCTGAGAAATTCTAAAGTAGAAGTTATCTTTCAGCATGGATACAATGTTAACAAGCTTCATTTCGTGCTAATATTAATCTTTGAGCAAGCTATGTTAGTGTAATATACTGGAACTGAATGTGAATGGCATATCCTTCTTGTTGCAGGACTTTGAGGATTGGCCAGTTGTTGACCCGCTTCCATCATATGGCCGAGGGAGAGAGTTACCAGGTGGAAGGCATAAAGCTCTCATATATGGTCGCAATTTGACTGATGTGGTCATAACAGGTTAGAATGTACTCAGTCCAACATTTTTCTTTACCAAAAGATAAAGAAAGAGACCCTTGCTCAACATTTATCATGCTAATATATGTGGTTATGGTTCTCTGATATCGTTGATGCAACAATTAAGGTAATAATGGAACTATAGACGGTCAAGGCAGTATCTGGTGGAGCAGTTTTCGGAACAAAACCTTGGACTATACACGTCCTCATTTGGTGGAGTTGATGAATTCAACTGGAGTTCTTATATCTAATTTGACCTTCTTGAATTCACCGTTTTGGACAATTCACCCGGTATATTGCAGGTTTGTGTGCAGAATCATTGAGTTTATATTTCCTTCTTGATTTGCTGAACTTCGGTGTTTTTGTTGGCATTTTAAAAATGTTCAATATTCAAGCTTTCATTATAAGGGGGGATATGAGACTGTTTTTCTGGATGAACAGCCAAGTTACAGTTCGGATTGTCACAATCATTGCTCCACTTGATTCACCAAATACTGACGGTATTGATCCAGGTGAATTCTACTTCCCTGTGCCCCAAAGTATTATCCTTCACAGAATTGTCAACTGACAAGTTTTCAAAACAAAATTCTAAAATCCGATGCTTGATATGGCTTGGATGGGGTATCTGTCATTAAGAGAAAATTCCACATGACTCTCACATGAGCTACAATTGGGTCTAGATTATGGTATTGTAGGAAGAAGACATGCTGGATATTCATATAATATGATTAAAATAAAAATGAAATGTTGTGTAAAATATGGCAGACAGATCTTGCCCTTTCCATTTTATCTTCTTACTAGTGGAAAAAATGGAAGCATTCATATAATTTTAAATGTGTGCAGATTCTTCTGACCATGTATGCATTGAGGACTGTTATATAAGCACCGGTGATGATCTGATTGCAATCAAAAGCGGGTGGGATGAGTATGGCATTTCATTTGGCCGTCCCAGTACAGACATAATCATCAACAGGCTTGTCGGAAAAACCAAAACAAGTGCAGGGATTGCTATCGGAAGTGAAATGTCTGGAGGTATATCGGATGTTCATGCAGAAAACATTCATTTTTTCAGTTCTTACAGCGCAATCAGAATAAAGACATCTCCTGGAAGGGGGGGTTATGTTAGAAACGTGTATATTTCTAACATGACCTTGTCTGAAGTAGACATCGCTATCAGATTCACCGGTCTATATGGGGATCACCCCGATGACCATTTTGACCCAAAGGCTCTTCCTGTCATAGAAAGGATCACTATCAAGGACGTGATAGGAGAAAAGATTGAACTTGCAGGTCTCATAGAGGGTATAAAAGAAGACCACTTTGTGAACATATGCTTATTCAACATTACGCTCAATGTGAGCTCAAGCTATCCATGGAACTGCTCTTACATTCAAGGATATTCTGACTTGGTCTCTCCAGAAACTTGTGAGCCTCTCAAGGGCAGAATATTCCCTGAGCATTGTTCAGACTGTTATTATTTATCAAGTCACTTGCGGAGTACGAGTAAGGAACATAGAGGTGCTTGGTTGATGTCTTGGTAACATTAAGGAAATTTATAGCATTTTGCTATGAAAGTTCACTTACAACTGAAATTTGATTGCTGCCTTTTTTCAACAGGAAAAATTTCTCCTGACATGAGTTGATTGGAGTTGCTGATCTGTGGTTGGTTATGGATCTGCGGAATGATAATAGTTTGAGAGATGATTGTTTCTTGTAACTTGTGTGCAGTAACAATAATTGAGTGATGCGTCAGAAATAGGAAGTGAATGATTTGTTTTCATGTGTATTGCTTTTCTAGCTACATTTGGCTTTTCCCCCAAAACAACGAAAAAATATTGAAAATTGTATGCTTCCATTTATTCGAGGATATTGGAGAATTCGCCATAGAGGACTAACGCAGGTGCTTCTTGGCTTTTTTGATAATAATTATCGTTAGTTGCTCATTATTCTCTAGTAAACGGAGGAAGACACAGTAATGACACAAAGCTTAGCTTAAGATATGGCCCAAAAAGCTAAGTTTAGAAAGATGACAAGATCACCTTGGCATTACAGTGAATTGATCCAATGGAACGAACGGACACTAGTAGTTGCAACGACCAGAAGTACCCCATGTATAAATTATAATAATGAACATATCAATGTATCTTTCTCAAAAGCTGAGAATAAATTTTCAAAATATAATATCTATATTGGGGACGGTTCACTTCCATCCTTGCTTATAACTGAACACAGAACCTGCTTTGAAATATGTGTTTCAAGCTCTCTCGATACATCAGTTAACTTCAAATCAAAACTGCTCCTGTATTTGTGTTGTGGAGAAGCCAGTATGTTAGCGAAGACTGTTGCTGAGCCAGATAGTCTCCTTCTTGGGCTTGATAAGCTGCCTGGGGATCCTTTAAGCCTACCCTTGAACATGAAAGGACTAGAATCAGATCCCATATTCCCCATATTTTGATCTGCGTGCATCAATGGGCCACGTTTTGTCTCCAGAGGTAGGGGTTTCAATGGATTTTGCACTCCCAGTGACTTCTCTCTGGCAAGCCTTTCTCTGGTCTTCTCAGTTGCTAGTAGGGCCTTCTCCTTCGTCAACTTTCTGAGTTTCCATGGGTTTATGTTGATATGGAAACTCGGTTTAGTTTCAGTTTCTCCTTCAATTCTTACAGATAACCTACGTGAACCCTGAAATTTAGCATGAACTGTCCTGTCAGGAGGAATCACGATTACAGCAAAATATAAGCAAAACTACTACAGACTAACTAATCACTTACCTGATTCATTCTCTGCCCGTTGCATAGAAACCTTGACACTATAGTTGGCTTTTCAGGGGAATCAAAATCAATGCTCTCATCTGAAGAGATATCAGAATCATCCATTGAATCTAGTTCCAGGGCTTGGTTCTCTTCTTTCATCGCCAGTATGTAGTCATAGGTTCTCATTCCCTACAGCATCAAAAACTAAACTAGTCAATAGGAAGAACATACTATTAAGAGAATAAAATAAGTGTGCATTGTTTTTAGCTTATTCGAAGGTCAATTAAGAAAAGAAAACCACCTTTCGTATCAGAACCACATGAAAGAAGAATAGCTGTCCCAGTGCTGCTGAGCTATAAGCTGTCAGTAAAACTAGCAAAACCTGTACCATTTCGAGAGTTTCAGAGCAAATTAGAAAAAAAACGTTCGATTGAACTTGAAAGTCTAGCAAAAAAACTCTAAAAATACCCCAAAAGAATTCAGATAAATCGTACACATATAGTGGCAAGAACTCCTCTTGGAAACTCTACATTAAACTCTCTCTCAAGCTCCTTTTCCATTCTTTTCTTATCTGCAAAGCACCTAACAAATATGGCAATTGCACTTCCTCCTTCGATGATTAGCTGTGATTGCAGCAAGTGATGATTGGGAAGTTTTATTAATATAGTTGAGACATATTATTTAGTCTGAAACAGAAACAGACTATACCACTGACCATTAACAGGACGAAAATCATAAGAAGAAAGAATGCCGTGTAGTTCCTCTTCCCAACGCAGTTATTCAACCACTGTGGAAAAAGAAGGAGAAGACCAATTATATCTCAACAATCAAAGTGTGAACTGCCACTTCCTACAAAATAGAAGTTCATAAATGCCAGTACTCACTCTGCAATGATGGTCAAACCCTTCAACGCATCGGTTGCATGTTCTGCAGTGTTTGCTGTGCTTTTTCACCTGAGACACAGATTAAAAAAGTTTTACTTTTAAATGAAATTGTTTGATTAGGAATGCTTTAAAAAATGAACAAGGACAAGTTATTGAAAAACCTCAAAATCACAAAGCAGGCAAAATGAGATGTCATCCTTTTTCAGATTGGGTGCAATGGCATCATCTTTCATGACAAGTGGAAATGGAAGCAAAGGCTCCATTTGGCTGCTTGTCTTCAATGGATCTAGGTACTTCCTTTTGATGAATGTCCTAAGCATCTTCCTTTCAACCCTTCTGAAAAATCTTATGATAATCTGTCCTAGTATAAACCCATAATTTAGCTTGGAAATTCCACTAGACTTTACTTTTTTCTTCTTCCTAAAGCTGGTTCGGTCTGTTGGATCAATAGCGGTACACCTAATGTACAGAAGAATAATGGAGAATGCCTGGAGAAAATGGGGGAAAGAAAAAAGTTGGTGAGTCTTTTGTGAGTTCTAGCAAAACTGAGGTTAAAATAAACTCCAGTTTCGAAATTGTGTCCTGTAAATTACCACACAGGAAAATATCACGTTCATCACAATCTCCGCGGTTCTATTTCCAAAGAAAAGTCCCAGGAAAGTGTAGAAGGCCACGACCAGAAAACTGTAAATTGTCATTCCCACATACTGCGAGACGATTTCCAGTTACAAATGTCAAGCTCAAATTCACGATTTTTCACAATCCAGACACTTGGTCACGGATAAGACAATTCAAATAGAGAAGTTTAGATTGAGAAAGCGCAAAAAAGTTCGAAAAAGACAATTGCGTTTCACACGAACGTGCTATGAATTACAGTTACAGATAATAAAATTGGCATTCTATGAAGTAAGATCCAGCTACGAGGTTCAAGATTAAATCAAGAGAGGAAAAGATAAACGGAATGGGAAACCTGTAGAGGGTGTAGAGGACGCTGCCAGCCATGGCGTCTCATGATCTATGAGATCTAGAGAAATTAATCAGATCCAAGCCCAGATTCTGAAGCAAATATGCTCAGCTACTTCATTCATTCAAGAAGCCAAGTCATGACCTTCAAACTTGAGAGCAATACCCCACCGTCAACGGTCGACAAGATGGGTTTTTCGAAATTGAACGGCTCTATATTATCCAAGGGTTGGCTGATCCAACGGACACGAGCTTTCTAGATTTTATTACGAGACATCATATGTGGGGCCCATGCTAAGAATTCATTCGTCGCTTCGACTGGTTTCGGAGTGCCGTGAAATATGGACCACACGGAAGGATTGTGCCTTTGTGGTCAGCCCAGATGGTTGCTTAGAAATGTAATTATTTGCCTAGTTGGGACAAAAATAGTAAAATGATTAAATATTTCTTAAACGAGGCTATGGATTCAAATTTTGCTGAGGATAAAATTTACCAATAATGATATTTTATCAAATATTTTTGAAGTCATTAAATCACAAGTAATTAATATCTTTCAAGAATAAATCTAATTGTATAAACTTATGAGTGTAATCATTAGAATAAAATGATTTAATATTATTTATAATTGATATGTCATTATAAAAAAATACAGTGGGAGGAATCGCTAAGCTGATCTATGCATTAAAAACAGCCCGCTGCAATACATCCGGATTTATTATCCACCGTTTCATGTGGTTTTTAAACACCGGGAATTAAATGTCTTTTCAATTTGAAATTGGATTTTTTAGTTGAGACCATTAAACAGTTAATAGCTGATAGATATTTTTTTCTCGAATGTTAAATCATAATATCAGATGGTAATATATACCGGGTGTATGATCACAAACGGGAGACCAGTGAATGATTTTTGCCATATCATATCGTTGTTTCCAATCAAAGAATCAGAGAGGGATCTGTGAGACCGAGAGCCTGATATGTTATAACTTTTCCTTACATATAGTTATTATTTTGTTCAATGCGCTATTTTAATCCTCTCCTGTATCTGTGTATATATACAAATGAAGCCCAGGCGTGGATGCGTTATGATGCTCATACTAGTTGGTGGAGAATGTGGTGCAGGACGACGGAGGAAGCGGTGGCGACGCAGAAGTGCCGTCACTGGGAATAACATTTCCATTTCCGATACCACCGAAGATAGACGAGATTGCCTTAGCCAGAACCGCCGTGAAGTTGGGATCAGAGGCAATGGATGCACTCACCGTCTCAACCATACAAGGTGGTCGTTGCTGCCCTACCAGTGGCTTCTGATGACCGTGCAGTGGGTGGCCGTGCAATGGCAGAGGAAACGTAACCCCAGTGGACGGTAGTGGACGGTGAAGCTGCGCGTTTTGAGGGGTCTGAGTCAAGTCGAGAGTGATAGTAGGAAACGGTGCAGAGGCTGATAGGGTTGCCGTTGAAGCGTAGGGCATACAAGACAAGTACTCTCCAGCTGAATTTGTTAGCGCCTCATTGCTCATAGTTGAACCTGACAGAAGCATCGCTGCTGCTGCCGATGTCGTATTTGCCATGGCGGTGGCCGCCGGTGGGAGAGGGTGGCTGTGATTCCCTTCGTACGTTGTTACCAGCACCGTATTGTCTTCAGCACATCTTTGCACCTATATATTTAACCAAATATATATATAATAAAGGGAAATTACAAGAGGCCCACAATCTAACAAGAAAGAAACGCCTACAAAACCCTTGATAACTAATCACCTGCTTACGAACGGGGCATCCAACGGCCATAGTACAACGATAGTAGGCGCGAGGACAATGGTTACCCT
>JANTPZ010003137.1:0-16040 GCA_025593235.1 Vachellia pachyceras
CTATTTGTGTGACTGTCCATTTCATCATGGAAGCTAGAATTTAGTATTTTTATAAAATGGAGTCCAAGATTGTCAGAAGTGACTAATATTTGGACTCTAGTATTGTATTTCCTTGCCGGAATCTTTTCTACTGTTAATTTACCTTCAGAAGAGAACTGGTGTCTTTTTATCCACAACTGAAAGTTTGGCATGTAAAATTCTACTCAGGCAATTGTATCTATAAAGAAAGGTGCATACTTACTTAAGTGTGGACGCAGAGGGAAGCCGAAGCTCTGCCCATTCAGACTTTCTCAGGTAAGAATATTTGAGATTGGAGATTATTTAGGACTTCTCTTTGGTCATTACATGTTGGTATTTTTTTTAATTTTTTTTAAAGCATACCAAAGTGTAAATGAACTGTTTCTCGGCAAAAAGTTGCTAATATGAGGATGTATCTGTGAATGGGTTGGCTTGTTCGTATTATATTTGTTAGCCTTGTGAAGGCTAAATTTGGAACTAGAGGCTAAAGCACCGCATGGTTGCCTGAAGCTGCTCTAAAATATTTTTCCCCTGGACCTTTCTCCTACAAAAGCTTGCCTTACTAGTTTCTTTATCATTGTACTTTTGTTATGTGCTTTTGTTTTGTGGGGAGGATACTTTCACTGTCTCTGCAATTGGTTACTCATTCTATATAAAATTCTACTGAGATTCAGGTACTGATCTCAAAATGGTAACTTTTCAGCCAAGGTTGAGATATTACTACTATTTTTGGCAGCAATCCTTTTCACTCATCTCCAAATATGCATGATGCGGAGTGCAGAATTGTATTTTAACAGAAAGCTCTTTGAAAATGTAGAATTCTGTTTACCCCTCTCCCTCATCCCGGGGGGCCTTCGAAGGAAGCAGCAAATACTTCCAACCAGTATCCGGAACTATTTTTATTTCTTTGTAGAACTTTAATCATCATCAGGGGAAAAGAAATAGGCAAAGAAAGAAGGCTCATTACATTTCATAGAATGCAGACATGAATACCCTCTTATCTAACATGACAAGATTTTGTGGTACAATGATGAGTTATTCTAATAATCTACACAAGATGAATAATTTTAAGTCATGTCACCATGTAAGTTATCTTATATGTTGCAATGTGTGTTGAACTCTGGCTTTGGAAAATGATCAGGGTAATTTATCATCTTCTTAATTGATGACATATGAATATATAGGCAAAATTGTGATATGCTAGATGGCTTATGTCAATTGGAAAACACGTGTTATATGCCTGATGTGGAAAATGTATGACCAATAAAATTGATATATAACATGCTAATTTCAAAGGTCTGTAGTGGCAACTTCTAAATGCTGTTTATTGCTTAGCAGAGTCTCAGCACCTGTCCTGCATTTGTGCATAAACAGTGGACCTGGCTCAAATGTTGTTTTGCCTCTAATTGTTGTGCTTGTTTGTACACAGATACATCTGTATATAATTCTATTTATTCCTGTATTTCTTATGTCTATTTTCTTAAGGTTATTATAAAATGTCCTTTCCCCTAATTTCAGGATGAGAAAAATTTGATTTGGTACTCCGGACAGCAGGAAAAACACTTGCGGTTGAGTTCAGTCACAAAAATTATTCAAGGACAGGGAAATGTATGATGCAAACATGAATTTATGTAAAGCCCTAAAAGATAAATAGAAAGAACGTACTTTTTTTAGTCTAATAAATTGCAATCCCCTTTCAGGTAAAGTCCCAAAAGCTAAATCAAAATGGGAAGGAGTGCCATTCATTTTCTCTAATTTATGCTAATGGTGAACGTTTTCTTGATCTGGTAATGTGATTATAAATATGTGTGTGTGTGTAACAAATGTGCCTTTTCTTTGTACATACAAATTCATGCATATAAAAAAATTCTAATTCTAGTTTCAATCCTCTTCAACTAGGTATGCAAGGACAAAGCACTGGCTACTTCTTGGTTTCTGGGCTTGAAAGCTGTAATTTCTCAGTCCCAACGCCAAAAACCTTTTAGCAGTTTAAGAAGCTGCAAAGGTATGCAGAGTTGCGTCAGTAGTCCAGCTGGAATCTTGCGAAGAAAGAGAAACCTTGGCCTTCTGGAGGATACTGCTGAATTTACAAAGGTTTCATAAATCTGCTGCATAACTTTTTCCCTAAAGTTTAAATTTCCTTCCCTTCCTATCCTTTGGAAGAAGGTCGAATTTGAACGTAACATCTTAGATGTTTTTCATCATTGCCATTGACTATGTTCTTTTCTGTGTGTTTTAATGAGTCTGTTCTTTTTATGGTTTATTCAAGCTATTAAATGAAAAACAAATTGACCTTTTCCTTGATAATATCATCATTACTCTTCAAATGATTGAATGTGGATTCAGACCACAATTTAAACACGCTAATGCAGTATGTTAGTTATATTTCACAAATGTTTTTCATTGTATACCAATCTTCACCCCCCCCCCCAACAAAAAAAAAATCTTTGATCATGAAACACATGATTGTTAGTGTAAAATCATAATTAGCTTATTGTATTAACATAAATGTACAGCTGTAAGTCTCACGTGTAATGCATTATCAGAACACGTGTACGGTCCACATCTCTCTATAACAAACTCTGTTATGCATGTATGGCTCATGTCACTCTGTAACCAATTCCGTTGTATGTCCGTTATATGACTATATATATATATATCATGAAGACATGAGATTCACTTATTATATCAACCAATTCAATTCCTTGCTCTGTCATATTTTCTATCTATGATTTTCTTATGGAAGAGGCGAGAGAGAAATTGTGTCCTTCGAAGATCTCTATCATGTCTAGCAATGTTTACCATACCAAACGTATACATAATTTTGTATTCCAGATGCCATGGAACAAGTGGAATATATTTTTATCTCATTTCCTTACTCATCTTACTCTATCTTTTGAATGAAAAATGGCAGCAATGAATTATGTCTTAGAAATGTGGGCATGAAAATGTAGTTTCCACCTTAATATTGACTGCCGATTGTTGTCCTTTGGAAGGTACACAACGTATGTGCAAGCCCTACTTTGTCACTTTCAGAGAGGTGCTTTTCTGATGGCTTATCATATACTTGTGATAGCTTTTATTCATCAGAGTCTTTCCCATCCGATACTCAAAGGGCGGTTGATAATTCAGTTCCAAACTCTCCATATATCGATCCAGATATTCTTAGCAAGAGTACATCAGCATATGTTGATGCAGAGTATCAGAAGGATCTGACCTATAGGTATCTTGTGCCTGCTACCTGTCCACGTGTAGCAAATAGCAATATATTGAAAGATGTCATGATCTGGGGTGGGGCCATTGTCAGAATTGCAGAGAGTGGGGATGATCTGCTCATCAACCAACAGGGAGCACACGTGCTATTGCCAAAGTTACTAGAATCCACCATGATGTTAGATGTAGAAAACATAACATTAGGAGAGAAACATGCTGCACTTGTTACAAAGCAAGGTGAAGTATTAAGCTGGGGTGAGGGGAAAGGAGGAAGGCTGGGGCTCAAAATTGATATAGATATATCCTCACCCAAAATTGTTGATTCTCTTAATGGGGTCCATGTAAAGGATGTTGCCTGTGGTGAGTATCATGCTTGTGCTTTAACAAATTCTGGCGAAATATATGCATGGGGGAATGATGGTTGTGTTGCAGATCAGTTTGGTGAAGGGAGATTCAAAATTCAATGGATACCACACAAACTCTCCGGTCCTTTAGATGGTATTATTATATCACATGTCACTTGTGGGGAATGGCATACAGCAATCGTCTCATCTTGTGGACGGCTATTTACATATGGGGATGGAACATTTGGAGCTCTTGGGCATGGGAATTCTCTGAGCATTTCTCAACCAAAAGAAGTTGAAACTCTTAAGGGTCTTTGGGTGAGGTCTGTTGCTTGTGGATCATGGCACACAGCAGCAATTGTTGAAATCATGGTTGACCGCTTTAGGTATAATACTGGTAAGCTGTTCACTTGGGGTGATGGAGAGAAAGGGATGCTTGGCCATGGTGATAACGGCAGGAAGCTCTTGCCAACATGTGTTTCACAACTTCTGGATTATGACTTTGTTCAAGTTTCTTGTGGAAGAATGTTGACTGTGGCACTTAATAATATGGGTAAAGTTTTCACAATGGGAAGTGCAGTGCATGGACAGCTAGGAAATCCGTGTGCCAAGGATAAATCTGTCACAATTGTTGAAGGATTGCTTAAACAGGAGTTTGTGAAAGATATATCATCAGGTTCATATCATGTTGCTGTCTTGACATCTTCCAGGAGTGTCTATACGTGGGGAAAGGGTGCAAATGGACAGCTAGGGTTAGGTGACACTGAAGACAGATACTCACCATCTTTTGTTGTGGCTCTAAGAGACTGGCAGGTAGAGAGTATCACTTGTGGACCGAGCAGCACGGCTGTGATATGTTTACACAAACCAATTTCTATTAGTGACCAGTCAGCTTGCAGTGGTTGTAGGTTGCCCTTTGGATTCACTAGGAAGAAGCATAATTGCTATAATTGTGGCCTCCTATTTTGTCATCCATGTAGTGGTAAAAAGGTTACTAATGCAGCTTTAGCACCCAATAAGAACAAGGCTTTCCGGGTTTGTGACCAATGCTTCAATAAACAGCTTGGAAGTACACCTTCTGTTGCAGCATCAAGGTCAAGAAATTACAACTCTCAGAAGCTGCTGAAGAATCAGATCAAGTTTACTGATTTTACAGAAGATAGAGAAGAAACAGTGACGCAGGTTCCACTTTTGTCTCTCGGTCAATCATGCTACAAAAGAAGCATGCCAGGTGGAAGAAAGGACTGGAAAAACCAACAAGAAAGCCAACATAATTTAGAAAATATTTCTTCTGTATTCAGTGGAGTGCCGAAATGGGGGCAAGTTCCATGCCCTCCCCTGTTTGAAAATTGTACAGAAAATTCTGTTTCATCATTAAGAAATAAATTAGGTTCTCTCACTTCAGTGAATTTAGAGTCTACTAACAATTTTTATGGAGAGAAAGATACCACAAAGTCTGGTAATATATTGATAGAAGAAGTTCAGAGGCTGAGAGCTGAGGTAGGCGATTCCAATTGTTTATTTTGGTATATTTGCCGATCCATAAAATTCCTTCCTTGTTCTTCTTTAACTTCTCCGTGACAATTTTATATCTTCATATTTAAAAGCTGAGTTTATCTCCAGATGGTGCTAATTTATATCATTAATTAGGCTAGAATCCTTGAAGAGCAATGTGAGACTGGAAACCGTGAGTTACAAGAATGTCATAAAAAGATTGAGGAGACTTGGCTCTTGGCAAAGGAGGAGGCTGCAAAGAGCAAGGCAGCAAAAGAGGTCATAAAAGCATTGGTTTTAAGGGTAAGTTATTTCTTTGTCCTCTTATGGCCTTCTTATCCCTCTAGAATCTGGATTTCTGGCCAGCTCGATTGACTGAGAATATTTGCCTCCGTTTTGTATTGGTCTTGTTACTTTTACTCTAGTAAGTTCCTGCTTACGATATCAGAGAAGCCAAAAAAAAAACATGCGCATGAGTTATATATTCATATTACTTCAGGCTCTATATCCAGCTCCTGATCTTCATTTTTCCTGTTAGACTTCAGTTCAAATTGATCTTCTCAAACTAGACAAAGTAGAGACGTAAAGTTATCAATCAGCCTTCCTTGAATGGATGTGTTATATTTTCATAAGTTCCTCCGTTTGAACCTTTTCTTTGTATATAAACAATGACCTTAACACAACATGGTCATTTATGATCACTAACCACATTAGGTAAACAAGATATAATGTATAATTGAACTAAAGTGGATCGGCAAAAAAAAAAAAAAAATAATTGAACTACAGTGAGGATATTAAGATTTTCCACAGCAAACAGTGTGTTTTAGTTAGTTTTTCTTTATGGTGTGAACTTACTGTCCTTGTACTATGTAATTTATATAATTTTAGCTTTTGCAGCTGCAAACAGTATCAGATAAAACCATGGCTGGACAGGAAGGAAAGCTTGGGATACAGGAATGTCTGTCCAATCTAACACCCATTCATACGGATGTCAATTCTCCAAAGGATGGCAATGTGGACAGTCTATCAAATTCCCCAATAGTGTTCTCTGATTCGTTAAAATCCAAACTTGCGAGAAGTTCAATCCTAAAAAGTGATAGAGCAAAGGAGGATTCTCAGTTAACTAAAGCAGAATCTCATGAAGATAGCTCTGAGGACTTGAAGGTTGAATGGGTAGAACAGTATGAGCCTGGTGTCTACATCACTTTAACTTCCTTGCCATGTGGCCAGAAGGGCCTTAAGAGAGTTAGATTCAGGTAATTCGTTTCTGATTTATTTCAATGCAACAGGGATGTTATTGAAGTTTTAAGTTGCATACACTGATACACAGCCTCTAAAGTTGGAGACATACTTCATCTGGTCCTATATATAAGTAACATTCTTTCACATAGAGTTGGTCCTATATATATAAGGAACAAATCGTCTGTCTAAAATTAATTCATTTTTTCCATTTTTACCCCTAAATAGTTACATGTATCTCTTGTCTCTTTTTCTCATTATCTCTTATCTCTTATCCCACACATTCTCTCTCTTGTCATCTTCATAAATAAGGTACATTTAGGGAAAAATACATCTCTTGCACATTTATTACTTTCAACGAATTTTAACTAACATTCAAATTTATGTGAGTAGGTTAGTTGTTACTTATATATAGGGCCGAAGGGAGTGCATTGATGATCTATACCAAAATTCAGCAACATGTAAAGTTGTGGTTAGCCAAAACAATTCTAAATGCTTAAAAAAAAGATTATTCCTCTAAAACATGCTTGCATGTCACTTCACTGTTGTTTTGGTCTAAGTAATTGGGTTTATCAGAACCTCAGAAATGTCAACAATGTCCACTTATCTTTCTGCTTGTAGTTTTGAACTTAATATGGAAATTTCTAGTCATTATATCTGTGATAGGATGTACTTCTTTGATTAAGATTCTGCATGAATTTCGTGTCTGTCTTCTATGTTTCTTCATGTCTACAAAATGTTGATGATCTGAACTCCATTATTGGGATGTGTGCAATGCAGCCGGAAACAATTTTCTGAGAAGGAAGCCGAGCGATGGTGGGAGAAGAATCAAGCCACCGTCTATCAGAAGTATGGGATTGAAGGATATATAAAGACATGCCAAAACTGGGAGAAGGGCTAATGTTTTACCTTCTTTTCCATCTCCAGCTGTAACTTAGGCTGCAAAAGCTTGAGTCTAGCTGAGAAGTTTACCGCAAGAAGGCAAAGTCACAAAATCTTCTTGTATCCGAATATCCATTGTTCATATGAGTATATTCTTGGGCATTAGCCCATTCTATGTACAGACACCAAAAACATCGTCTTTCTCTAATCTGCAGTACAAACGCTTGTTCCCTTCAGTTATTTTTAGTCTAAAATGGCAAGACAAAGCCACACACACATATCCCTCACTCCTCAAAGGCTATCTATTTATAGGAATTCAATGAAATTTGATCATCACTTTCTTGATGACTCCAAAATTTGTTGTCATTTACATCATTATTAGTTTTGTTTAAAAGCTTTATTTAAAAGAACTAGGAAGTCATGCAGAGGAGGGCTCTAAGATAATTTGCTTTAGACTTGTGATTACACGCTGCTGGTGCTGGTGTAGGTGATCCAAAGGCATGAAACAGTTATGTGTGTATACAAGAGGTGTAATGCATGAAACAGGAATTGCTTTGGAAATGGATAAACATAGAGAAGGAATAAAGAACAAGTTTGGGAGCTCGTGTTTTATATCCAGATGAAAAAAATATGGAAACGAATTCTCTAAATTTTGATGTTTCTAAAGTTCTTAAAGTTATGTATATTATCCAAAAAAAAAACTAGGTGTTATTATTGGTGTTGTGGACCGGATTGGAGAGTCAGACTGATTCTAATGTCAATTGGATGAACGAGTTGCTTGTTCTGATAGTTCAAACTGTTTTATGAGTTGGATCCTTTGTAACTCCAAGTCCGTTAGCCTAGATTTATCCTCTTTCATTTGACTTCGAAACATTTGGTAACTACTTGTAAAGATATTGTAAATATATTGTAATTATTATATAATCAGATATTATTCTTAGGGGATCGGTTATGATTATTAGGAGATTATTAGTCTTAAGAGCATTTATGTATATGCTCCCACATTGTATATAAATTTCCCTCCTCTGCGTATGAATGAGAATAAGCTATTCAGTGCATATCTTTACAACTCTTTACACGGTATCAGAGCCCTAGGGTTCCCTTTTTTCGACACTACTTTGGTCCAGACTCCAGTACTGTTCACCGTCAGTACATAGCACTGTTTACAGCTGTTCGTACGTGACACTATTCATTTCGCCGCCATTCATGTTCTCTGGTTCGTGGCATCTTGTTCGCCATCAATACAGTTTCGTACGGTTCATCATTCATTGTTTGTACAGTTCCTTACGATTCGCTTTTCATCGCCCGTTGCTGTTCATCCGGTGTGATTTGGCCGGTTTCGTGGTTGGTTGGTGATGTCTGGTGACTAGGCTTTATTGGATTTCGCTGTTATGCTCTTTTCTGTTGCTGGTTTGCTGTTTCTGGACCGTTTGCTATTACTAGTTTGTTGTTCCGTGTCCTCTCTTTTCTGTTGCTTGGTCCCTGGTGAGATCCTTCCTTATTGATTATTCTGCTCATAGCTCATCCTTTTGCTATTTGCTCAATTTTTTCTTTATGGTTGAGACAAAATCTTCTGTTGTTCCGGAGGTTGTTCCGGTGGTGACTAAAATTACTGACCACAAGTTAAGTTGGACTAACTTTATGGACTGGAGTAAGTTTGTTTGTATGTACCTACGAAGTATTAATAAGGAGGATCATCTGACGGCCAATCCACCTTCAGATGATTAACGTAAAGCTTGGTTGCGTGATGATGCCAAATTATTTTTACAAATTCGTAATTCTATTGAAAGTGAGATTATTCCGTCTATCAATTACTGGGAATCTATTAAGGCACTGATGTATTACTTAGAATTTCTGTATTCAAGCAAGGGAAATATCTCTCGTGTTTACGAGGTTTGCAAAGCTTTTTATCAGGCAGACAAAAATGACCGCTCTCTCAATGCATATTTTATGGATTTCAAACGCACTTATGAGGAATTTAATATGTTAATGCCTTTAACTACTGATATTCAGGTACAACAGACTCAACGGGAGGAACTAGCTATTATGAGGTTCCTCACTGGTTTACCATCTGAATATGAGACGGTCCGCTCTCAAATTTATCTGGGTCTGAGATTTCTACTCTTCAAGATGTTTTCTCTCGTGTCATACTCACTGAGAACCTTTCTCAGCCTTCTTCCGGCACCCCTACTAGTGGTCTCATAAGTAAGGGTCAATCTGATCATTGTTCTCCAATTCACAAAGGGGCCTCCCGGCCAGGGGGAGCTTATCAGGACTCTAGTGGAGTCACCTACTATTACTGTAAGGAACCTAATCATACCAAGCACACATGTTGCAAGTTGCAGAACCGACAATAAAGAACTACCTTTGCACATGTCACATCGTCTAATGATGATAGGGTTACTATTTCCACTGTTGAATACACTAAGTTCTCCAAGTATCAAGAATATTTAACTGCTACAGTGCTATCATCACTACCACCATCAAGTGCTCTTGCCACCAAAGGTAATATTGCTACCTCTCTTGTCTCTTCTTCCTCGAAGTGGATTGTAGATTCTGGCGCCACTAATCACATGACAAGTAACCGTCATCTCTTTTCTACTTATAATTCTTATGAAACACCTTCTAGTATCACCATTGCTAATGGCTCCTATTCTCGTGTTCATGGTTCTGGCACTGTTCAGCTCACTCCTATCCAATTATCATCGGTGTTAGATGTTCTTGAACTTATTTCAACCTTCTTTCCCCAGTAAACTTACTTGTCAATTGAATTGTTTTGTCTCACTATTTCCAACTTATTGCTTGACATAGGATCTCATGACAAAGAAGATTATTGGTAGACGCTATGAATCTGGTGGCCATTACTTTCTAGATGATCAGGTGCCTCGTTCAATTGCTTGTTCCGGTGGAGTCATTCCCTTTGACATGCATTGCTGTTTGGGTCATTTATCCTTGTCTTCTCTCAAACGGATGTTTCCTCAATTTCATTCCTTACCTTCTTTAGACTGTGAGTCGTGTCAGTTTGCTAAACATCATCGTCTATGTTTAGCGTCTCGAGTCAATAAACGGGTTGCGTCCCCTTTTGACTTAGTCCATTCAGATGTTTGGGGTCTGTGTCCTATTACGTCAAAGACTGGTTTCAAGTATTTTGTTACGTTTGTTGACGATTATTCTCGTGTCACATGGTTGTATTTAATGAAAAATCGATCTGAATTATTCTCTCATTTTTGTACTTTCTGTGCTGAGATTAAAACGCAATTTGGGGTTACTATGCACACCTTAAGGAGTGATAATGCAAAAGAATACCTTTCTTCCTCTTTTCAATCATATATGCTTCAAAATGGTATTCTTCATCAATCTTCTTGTGTTGATACACTTGCTCAAAATGGTGTTGTAGAGCGAAAAAATCAACATTTACTTGAAGTAGCTCGGGCACTAATGTTTCATATGAGGGTTCATAAACCTTTTTGGGCAGACGCAGTTTCGATTGCCTGCTTTCTTATCATCTGTATGCCGTCTTCAATGCTTAATCGTGACATTTCTTACCAAACTCTTTTCCCTTCCAAATCCTTATTTTCTATTGATCCTAAAATTTTTGGATGTGTTTGCTTTGTCCGGGATGTCCGTCCTCATGTTTCCAAGTTAGACCCAAAGTGCCTCAAATGTGCTTTTCTTGGCTATTCTAGAGTCCAAAAGGGTTATCGTTACTTCTCTCCTACATTAAATCGGTATTTGGTATCTAAGGAAGATGTTACCTTTCATGAGTCTACTCCTTTCTTCTCTTTCTCCTCTCTACCTCCTTCACCAGACGAGGAGGATGATCTTTTGCTATATCAGGTTCCTTCCCCGCCGGTTCCAGCACATGCTCGACCATCTATCACTAACGTCTACGTTCGGCGTCCCAAGGAAAGTAATGTGGCTGATTTTAACTCTGGCCAACCATTATCTGCTTCATCTTCTGATCCTAAGCCAAGCATCCCTGAGCATAAGCGTAAGACGCCTATCCCCGAGCTTGACCCAACTCTTGATTTGACCATCGCTCTTCGTAAAGGTACACGCACTTGCACTGATCCCATTTCCTCCTTTGTTTCCTATAACCATTTCTCTCCTGCTTCTTGTTCCTTTGTTGCATCCTTAAATGCAATTACCATTCCTAAAACTCTCCATACTGCCTTAGCCCACCCGGGTTGGCGTACTACGATGCTCGAAGAGATGACGGCCCTTAATCAACCTGGTAACTGGACTCTAGTTGATTTACCTCAAGAAAAGAAAGCAATTGGGTGTAAGTGAGTATTCATTGTTAAAACCAAGGCCCATGGCACTCTCGAACATCTCAAGGCCCGTCTTATTGCAAAGGGCTATGTGCAAACTTATGGGAATTGATTACTCTGAGACCTTCTCATCTGTGGCCAAGTTGTCCTCTGTCTACCTCTTTATTTTTGTGGCAGCCACTCATAATTGGGACCTCCATCAATTGGATGTCAAAAATGCCTTCTTGAATGGTGATGTTCATGGGGAAGTTTACATGAAGCAACCACCTGGTTTTGTTGCTCAGGGGGAATCTGGGAAAGTGTGTCATCTTCAGAAATCTTTATATGGCTTGAAGCAAAGTTCTAGTGCTTGGTTTGATAGGTTTAGCTCTGTGGTGAAGAATTTTGGCATGCGACAAAGTAAGTGTGATCACTCTGTGTTTTATCACAGAACAGATGCTGACATAATCCTTCTAGTAGTGTGCGTTGATGATATTATGATTACTGGTAGTGATACTTCAAGAATATCATTGTAACACCTCATATTTTCCCCTATATCCTCATGTTAGATTACTTTTGAATGACTGTTGGGCCCTTGGATAACTCAAATTGGGCTTTTTATGTGAACTTGAATTTGCAAAAATGTAGAAAAACATTGTTACTGTTCACAGGGCATTTTTCTAGATTTCTGGCTCAACTTTGAAAAATCATAATTAATTCTAGAAAAATTGAAATAGAGTGGTTCCAATTTATAAATTTATCATATTAAGTTATATATAAGGGAAAAATAATCATTGGCTCCAATTCTTGCCCATTTGAATTAGTTTATTCCAAAACCGTGGCAATGTCCAAATGGTCACTGATAGTTTTTCTAGTTTTTACCTTAAACATTGGAAAATCATATCTCTCAAAATACACATCCAAATTTTGCAAAATTTATATCATTTTAAAGCTTGAGATGTGTAGTTTCTGACTGAAAAGTTTCAACTCATTTGGAGCTCATTTTCTATTTTTAATTCCCACGTGAGACAAATTTGTTTTTTAGGGCGTTTGAAATCCTTTAACCTGGAAACCAATTTTTCTTAAAATTCATCAAACACCTATTTTTGGTTCATTAGTCCACCTTGAACATGCATGGTTACTCCTTACCATTCCTTGTTACTTGTAATCCATTTTTATGCATGCTTCATTAACCATTCACATGATTCTTCTTGCAAAGGTTTAAGTTACAACATAGCAACTTTAAAGAGAGAGTATCATCTCATATATTTACACAAAATCAAGCAAGCAAAGGCATAATCTTCAAGCATCATTAACTAATTCTTTACCCTTATTTGAGCTTCTACCTACATGGTTAGTTGGTGGGGAATGAGATTTGGGAATCCCAATAGCAAAATCACATAATCAAAACATTGTGAATGTGCATACATAACTTTAAGGCATGCGTATGATTACATAAACATATGACACATCAAACTTCACTTTAGCATGCATATAGCCATAGCACAAAAGTCACATTTCATACACAAGTCATGCACTTTAATCATCATAAAAGTTCATGTAACATTCACAACTCATTTTCATAAACATAAAAGGAAATTAGTAGTTTTGCTACCTCAAGATCATAGATTTTCCTTTTTCACTTTATGGCCCTCTTGAATAACCTTTCCAATATGCTCTTGGAGGTCTTAAATCCCTAACAATCATGGTATAATACTCATGTAAATACACAACCAACAAGTTGTCGTAAAACTTGTAAAAACGCATAGAACTCATTGTAGGTTTTTCAAGAGTCCTACAAGTTCAAGTATTGGTTTTTATGGTTCCTTAAACTTCTAAAATCCATTTCTTGGCTTTAACATACACAAAACATCATTTTAAAGCCATTGGAAGCATTAGAATCATCAAAATTATACTCCCTCCATTTCTTTTGATTTTTTGAAAATCTGCACAAAAGAGTGAAGTTTGGATTTTTCAACTTTTCTTTACATATACATGTGTATTTTTGCTTTCCAACTCCTTTTCATGCATTAAACCACCCAAATACATCTTTCCCTCTCAAGTTTTCAAATGGACAGCACCTCCCCATATACTTAAGGTTTCCAAAATCCCAACAACAACACCCAACAACAACAACTTTCCTTAAACTACTCTTGACAACTTAAAGAGAAGCTTGCAACTTTTAATACCTCTTAAAACCTTTCATTTTCCATTTTCACCTTTTGAAACCGTAGCCTCTCATCTTCAAAAAGAGAGACTCGTTCAAAAAATCAAACCATTAGAAAGGTGAAAGAGGTTGCAAGATTCAAGAAAAGATGTTGATTTGGGTGCTTAGAACTTTACCTTGCTTATGAACCATCTTCTTCCTCCTTCTTGGCTTCAAAATGGCGTCACCTTGGGAACTCTTGGGGGAGAGAATTTTCAGACCAAAGAGGGAGAGAGTGACGGTTTTTGAGGGGGGGGGGAGAGGAGAAATTGGCTTAAATGAAAAGCCTCTTTCATAATGTGTGGTTGTAATTGATTCTTGGATACCAAGTTTGCCTTTACTTGGTTGTGGTTGTGCCACTTGTCATTTCTTGATTGCTTGATAAAAAGTGGTCTTTTGGCTTCCCTTGCAAGCCTGGTTGGGCTGATCGATTCCCTGGCTCTCCGGTTACTTGATCCGGTGGCACGCATTTCCGTAAAATAACCTTTATCCGGATAATTTCCTTTTTTACTTTTCCGGTGACCTTCCTTCTCATGTGGCACCATTCCCTAGACCTCTTTACCTAGGTGGCATCATGTTCTAGCCCAAATCACTTCCGGTTTTCCTCTTAACTCGTCAGGATTCCTCGATTGCGTGCAACACCGTAAAATGGGCTTCCGACGGCCAATTTGACTTAAGGACATGGAAAAATTCTATATTTTCCCTGATTCTCAAGCTCTTTTCCATTCCTCAAAATTCTTTCCAGATTTTCCGTAATTAATTTTCTAAAAAAATACTTTTTTGGGCTTTTCGGGCACTATTGTTCTCCGTACAACGAAATTGCCCGCACCGGATACTGGGTAATAATTTTATTAATTACTTTATGACCCAACTAAACTTTTCTCAGTTCGGATCTCTGGTATTTGAGGACTCCTGCTACCTCAAATAATTATTTCTCGGTCGTCCTTAACTCCGAAATTCTTTATTTACCACTTATTTACGAAAATGCCATTACCTTTTCTACTTTTGCCATAATTTCCAAAATGCCATCACTTTTTTCTACTCTTTCTTAATTCCAACCTTGCCTTTGGTCAACTTTGACTTTTTGTTGACTTTTGACCAAATTACCAAAATGTTCTTATTATTTGATGACATTTCATATCCTAAGCCTTTTTAATCAAAATGATCATTTTACTTTTGCCATTTAGCCAAATGACCGTTTTACCTTTGGATTATTCTTACTTAAAATCCTTACGACTAGGGACTTAGTCAATTATGATCTTTCTTATCTTGAGGCATTTTACTTTCTATATTTCCATATCTATGGGCATTAATCATCACATAATTACCGGCTTAGCCTCCAATTCCCCTCACAAGAATATACGAATATTACACTCATCACTCAAGTCCTTCCTCAACTCTCATTTCCAAACAAAGGATTTGGGCCCGTTAAAGTACTTCCTAGGGATTGAAGTTATGATGAGTAAGAAAGGCATCCTCTTGACACAAAGGAAATATGTTCTTGACTTGCTAAAAGAGACAGGAAAACTAGGAGCTGCACCTAGTAGTTTCCCAATGATTCCTAACCCACTTCTCAATGTTGATGGAGCAAAACTACCAGAGAATTTGCTGGAAGATGATAAGGGTGAACTGCTTGGCAATGATAAAAGTGAGCCATTTGAGAATCCCAAGAGATATCGCAGATTGATTGGAAAACTAAACTATCTCACTGTGACTTGTCCTGATATCACATTTTCAGTTAGTGTGCTCAGCCAATTCATGGCATCACCAACTGTTAATCAATGGGAGGCTTTAGAACATGTCTTGCATTACTTAAAGGGATCCCCAGGTGGTGGTATATTATACAAGAATAATGGGCACACAGGTATTGAGTGTTTTTGTGATGTAGACTATGATGGATTGAAAGCTACTAGAAGGTCGACTACAGGATACTGTGTCTTTGTGGGTGGAAATTTAGTATCCTGGAGAAGTAAGAAATAGAATGTGCTATCTCGGTTTTGTGCTGAAGTAGAGTATAGAGCTATAGCACAACCAGTGTGTGAGATAGTGTGGATCTATCAACTGTTAAGGGAGGTTGGTCTCAAAACTTCATTACCAGCAAGGCTGTGGTGTGACAATAAAGCGGCTCTGCACATAGCTTCCAACTCTGTCTTTCATGAACACACAAAACAAATTGAAATCGATTGCCATTTTATTCGGGATAAGATCAAAGAAAATGTTATTTCTACAGGACATTTGAGGTCTAGAGACCAGCTAGGTGATCTGTTTACCAAAGCCTTGAATGGGACTTGGATTGACTATCTTTGTAACAAATTGGGGTTGATTAACATTTATACTCAAACTTGAGGGGGAGTGTAAAGATATTGTAAATATATTATAATTAATATATAATCA
>JANTPZ010003141.1:0-16514 GCA_025593235.1 Vachellia pachyceras
AGATCCATTTCAAATCATAACCAATGATTTTCTCATTATCCATATTCTATTGAGAACAAGCATCACATGATAACCTTTGAATTATATATAATGTGATGGCTATTCATGAAGAATCTTCTGGCTCTTCAATAAATGTCAATATATAATCTTTGACATTATATTGCATCTTATATATAACTCGGATGATCAAACAAGTCATGCCAACAATAAATTTGTTTTAATCAGTAAACTTCTGGTTTACTGTAGTTCTCATTTTTTCATAACATATTGATTTAAAATATCAATATGTCATTTAACATGACATTCATTTTGGGAGATGAAAAGGCTTAACAATCTCCCCCGTATAAGTAATAAACTCTTATTCACATAATAATTATTTCAACCACTGTTAAAGTTGAATAACCATAGTGGATTTTCTCATATAAAATTGAAGTTCAGTTAACATCCGTGTATCTCAATACAACGAGAATCCACTATTCATGATACCAACATTTATGGTATCCCTCAAATATTTATATATGCTCAATCTCTATATAGCATAAGTTATGTCACATGTATTAATATTTATTAATACAATAAATTCTCTAAATTTGTGCGTATACAGATTGAGCTGCAAAAATCACTTAGCATCATAAGGAATATTTACACGATGATTTTCAAAACTAAACCAAAGTTCATCAACATTTCTCAATCCTATATCATTCACATCCTTATTTCTTTATAATTTAAATGCCCCAAAATCACATTTGATTTATCCATGCTTTCAAATCCAATTTGAAATACAAGGTATTATAACAAAATGCATTTCATATTAAAATTTACTATCACGATAAACATGCATACTCATGCATATTTTTACCAAGATAAATACGCATCCATAAAGCATGAAAAAAAAATTGGAACACTTTTATCTCTACACTAGATAAATCATCAATTTCATATCACTATCAAACTCCTTGTTTCAAGCCATCATACAAATAATTCACAACATTTGATCTAAATGGAAAATAATAAAGCCTTCACTTAACTTAGATTTAATCACAACTTAGGAATTTTAAAATGAAGTTAGCACAAACATCATTTTGCAACTCATAAATTTGTAGGCACCCTCACACTTTCAAATATTCCATTTTAAGGACATTATTTTCAACACATTAATAATTATAATTAAATTAGAATTTTTTAAACCATGTATTCTTTAAATGCTCAATATTATTTTATGAGCAGATCACAGTACCCGTAATATTCACAAAACCAACAAAACGTTACATTTAAACTATCGTGCTGATAACGTGTTATAAAACTAATATGAGAGCATAGGAAATAAGATGAGACAAGAGATTGTGGAAGAGAGTAAGAAAGCATTTCTCATTTACATATGATTCCAAGTACAACCAAACCTTTGTATTGCAACTCTATTTATAGGCACCAAATCCTTCCAAGAGTCACAATGTCATAAACACAAGGATTAATCCACATTATGATATACATAAAGGCATGGGAGATTATAAGAATGTGACATTAAGCATGGGGAATAATAAGGGTGGGAGGTTATAGAGTTTGGTAATGAGAGGGAGAGAATCATAAGAGGAATCCAAAGAACTTTATAGATATCCACATTTATATAATTTCATAACAAGAAAGAATTTTGGTTAAAAACAATTCCAACCAATGGACCTTAGTTTTTATTTGAAATTTCTAGAAGTTGTGGTCTTCAAATGTAATTAATTAAATATTTTACAGGATAATCAAGTGTCATTTTCCCTATTCCATTCAATCATGTAAACAAAAAGAGGAAAAAACAAAGAAACAAGAAATTTAATTCTTCTAATGGGTTGGAAAAAAAATACTTTGACCAATATAACATACACACGCAAGTATTAAAAAAAATATAAAGTTATTGAATTTAATTTGTCCATATATATTATATTAGAATATAATAAATCATAAGATACTGTATCTAAATATATAGAACAGTACTTACATCAATTTCCTAATATTTATTATATCACATTCTCTAATTACACGTGATTATGTCTTTTATTCTTTTTATGTGTATCTCTTGTAAAATAATAATATTTTAAAAGTAGAATGTATGAACATATGTGATTGAAAAACTTGATATAATATATATAAAAAATTTAACCTGTGTTTTTTTTTCCACACATACATATATATTCTTCGGATCATTATCAATTTTCCTCAATTGGAGAGACAATTTTCCTAGGGTTAGTTGGTTGACTTAAAAAGTAAATCAAGGGGATATTTAAAAACGTACATAAATTGAGATAAAACTCCTCTTATATATATTTAACCCGACTTATTATATAAAATGACTTTTTCAACGGATTCTGTCCGCCACCAAGCTGAGAATTGTCTATGATAATGGCTCCCACAAAACTAAGGATGCATGCATGTGTCTGTGGATAAATGCAATGTTGACGTGGTACGGTGTATCTTTTGCTCACAAGTTGGTCCCTTCGTTTTGTTTCTTCTTCTAATTTTCAAACATCGAACAAAGTTTCTGCATGTTTAGAATCAATGAACCAATCTATCAATTTTCTTCTTAATACTTTCGTTAGTTTATAGTATTAAATTTTATCATTATTATGAACTGCCCAAGGCGAATTAGATTAACAAATGTACAAAAACAGGATCACACCTTTAAGCTTTCAACCATATACATTCTTTATTACAATCCTTATTGTTATTATTGTGTCCGTTTGGGAACGCGGTAGAGAAGTATTTTTACGTAAGTTGAGGTAAATATATGGAGGAGATTATCTCATTTTACAGAAAAACAATGTTAAACGTGCTTTTGACTTTTTCAAACGCTCCGACAAACAATCTCATTATTGTTAAACTCGCCAGTGAGATTATTGCTTCACTACCAGAGAAATCACATTTAGAGATGGAAAATCCGTCACTAAATGGGTATTTTCTATCGCTAAAACGAGGGTCGCTAATTTTTCCGTCGTTAAATGGCATTTTTCTGGTAGTGCTTTCATGTTTCTAACTTATAACATCATGTCAACTTACTATATTAACTGCGTGCATGCTATAAAATTGGTTTACACACCAAGTTTACCCTTTTCTTACGTTTCTAACCTACAAAATTGTATGTCCGTTTGGAAACGCGGTAAAGAAGTACTTTTACACAAGCTGAGATAAATATATGAAGGAGATTATCTCATTTTGCGGAAAAACACTGTTAAATGTATGTTTGGCTTTTCCAAACGCTCTAACAAACAAACCCTATGTTAACCTACTTTTAAATTTGTGTTAGGTTGTTTAATTTGATCATGTTCGGTTGTTTCATTTATGAACTTTATAATAGTGTCTTTTTTAGGTATGATAACTTATGAATGTTTGATGACTTTAATTTCAATTATTTGGATTTCAAATATATTTAAAACATCATTATTTTTATTTCTTAATATTTAAATAATGTACTTTTAATTGTTACATATTGATAAAAAGAAACTCTTAGGAGTTTACGATTCAAGTTCATAATCCGAGTTCACGTCTTTATTATGGGTTGGCTTAAATTCAGTGAGCTTTAGAGCGTTAAATATTTTTTTATATATGATAAAGGCAATGAGAGGGAGTGTAAATTAATATGATATTGGAGTCTATAGGCTCCTGTGATCCTTTTTTTTTTTTCAATCCTTTTATCGTCTTTATAAGGCAAAGAGACGATTATAAATCAAATAATTAAATTTTTTTATATGAATGTACAATTTCATTACCTTTCATTTATTATTGTTTAAAATTTATACTCATGTGGTAAAATGTATATTGAATAGAGGTAAAGTTGGACATATGTTAAATTTTAAGATAAAATTAAAAAGATTGAATATTTTTCTTCAAAGTGCCATAAATAATAGCATCATATGAACATTTAATAAAGGCAATATTGAAAATCATCTAAATTTTAAGCTTTTAACTATTTCTATTTGTCGTATGGTTAATATAATCTTTAGTCTCTTAAATTTGCACTAATTTTAATTTTGGTTCATTAAATTTAAAATTAGTGGTTTTGGTCTTTAGCCAACAATTATATTCTTCTTATGACCAGATCCAATCTCCCGGTCCCTGTACAAAGGAAAAAGAATTTCACGTTCTTCCTTCCTGAAAAAGAAAAATGACCTAAATTTTATTTGATTATATGGATCAATATTTTGAAAATAATGAAACTTGAGGGATTAAAATCACTGATTTTAAATTTAAGGGACTAAAACTAAAATGAGCATAAATTTGATGAATTTAAAATTGTATTAACCCATTTTGTCTATATAAATTAGTTGAGAATTACTTAATATTTTAGGATAAGAGGGAACATGAAATTAATTTTTAATTTCGCTATTATCATGTTTTCAAACAATTATGGAGCTCATTTGGGAAAGTGGTGGAGAAGTGCTTTTACCATTTATGATATAAATATGTGAAGGAGATTATCTCGATTTACAGAAAGACTGTTGAACGTGTGTTTAAGAAGCCCAAACACGTACTCTCCCAAACATGCGCGTGATATATCAAATTCTTTGTTCTTTCTGGGCAGATTGAAGTGGATGCATCCCAGTCAACAAATAAATTAAATATTAGATTTCTTTTCTCTTCTCTTCTTTCTTGAGTGTTATGCCTTAACTAATTATTAATTAATTAGGTAAAAGGTGGTTGATTACTTACTTAATGTACGATTCATTGCACTTAGTACACAAACATTTGGCAGCTAATAAGACACTCCCTAATATCCGAGGCAAGTACTGCTTATTTATTTATCATATGTTCACTATCCCATGAAAAAGTATATTTATCCGTGTAAGATATAAATAAACCTTAAATCATGTTGAAAAAGTAGCTTCTATATTTTTTATTATGAGAGTTTGTCATAATGTAAATCGATGTAAAACTACTCTCATATATTTATATCGTAAATCTTAAATCATATTGGAAAAGTAATTTCCATCAATAATCTAAACAGACCCATTAGGATAAGTTCTTCAATCAAATCTTGCCACATGGACTTTTTTAAAAAACTAAAAATCCATTATCATAAAATTTCAAAATCATGTTGGATTATTATTAATAATAAGAAAATATGATCAATGAATTTGATATAATGAATATAAGAAATTTAATATAAATTTTATACTATTTAAATTACCTCTTATTTTATTATAAGTCACAATAGAATTCGGAAGAGATGATAAAATAATTAAATTTATTTAAAAATAAATATTTTTCGTTGAACAAAATAAAAAATTAAATTTATTTATTTATAAAATCAAGAATTATATGTATATTGCATCCCTTGAAAAAGTGAAAAAATTATATTAAAATTTAAATAGAGAAAATCTTGAGAAAATTTAATAATACTCTCACCTAGTGATTTATAATTAGGACCTTTTAATTAAAAAATGTAACTTATAACATGGACGGGAGATGTTTATTTTTGGTGATTTTCTAAATGAGTTATATAATCCTGAATATAATTTATTTTCCCAGAGTTTGTGAAATATCAATTACTTATTATAAAAATGCAACGCTTCTCAATTTTAACGAAGGGGAGAGAGAAAGTATGTGTTTTTTTAGATATTTTTAATAAATTTATTTACAATTCCAAGAGTGAATAATGCAATGGAATGTGATTTTAGGTAAAAATCCCATTTCATAATTAAGGAACATCCGTGATTCTAATTTCGGCAATTTTGTTGCTTGCATGAACAATTTAATTCACAAAAAGAAAGAAATAAAACATGTTAGAATCTGTCATTAAAAAGACATGTTAGAATCTATTAAATAATAATAAAAATAATGATAATAATAAGGAAAGACATCTTTATTGTTAAATTATATATTGTTTTTAAATTAAATATTAAATAAAATTTTTCATATAATAAGAAAACGTATTGATCAAATATTTTTGTATAATTGTTCACAACTCTCGAATGAATGGTCTTGAGATTTAAGAATTCCCTTTTCCTCTAATAATTTATAATCCTCAAAGAATTTATATTACTTCTAAAGTAATGTTTCTATCTATGTTGTTCTAATTCTTAAGTTGATCAATAATTTATAGTAATCATGAGTAAACCAATGGGGTGTTTACAAAGCACACGAATCGAGATAAAACTCCTGTCATATACTTACCTCAATTTGTATAAAAACACTTTTCCAACAGATTCCCAACTAGCATTGGCCGACCTATGTAGGTTCCACCGGGTGCAACCGTACCCCTGACTTACATAAAATGATGTATATATTAGTATTATGTGATTTATTTTGTACCCACCCATTTGTTAATTTTAAACCCACTAAATTTTTGCTCAAATTCTTTTTAAAAGATATTAAGAATAAATCTCATTTATCTCCGTAAAAAATAATTTACACACCCGAACCAGAGTTTTGTGTCCGTCACTGCCAACCTGGCACCGATATGACAAATTAGAAATTGTCTATGATAAATGGCTCCTTCACACATGGATGCCGAATGGGACCCACAAAACTAAGAATTGATGCATGTGTGTCTGTGGATATATGCGATGTTGACGTGGTAGGTGTATCTTTGTGCTCAAGTTGGTACCTTCATTTTGTTTGTTTCTTCTTTTAATTCTTAGACATCGAACAAGTTTCTTGCATGTTAGAATCAATGAACCTATCTATCAATTTTCTTCTTATTATTTTCGTTAGCTCACAGTATTAAATTTTATTATTATTATTATTATTATTATTATTATTATTTTAAACTGTCCAATACGAATTAGATTAACGAAGGTGCAAATGGGATCACATCTGTAACCTTACAACCATATATATTCTTTATTATTATTATTGATGTTAGACTGGCGAGCGAGATTATTGCTTCTTGGTCCGTTTGAAAAAGTGATAGAAAAGTATTTTTACCATTTACAAGGTAAATATGTGAAGTAGATTATCTCGTTTTACGAAAAAACATTGTTGAACATGCTTTTAAGGTGTTCAAAAGCTTTGTCAAACACCCCCTTTATGTTTCTAACTTATAACATCATGTCAACTTACTGTATTAACTTCGTGCAAGCTATAAAATTGGTTTACACACCAAGCTTACCCTTTTTTACGTCTCTAACCTGCAAAATTGTGTTAACCTACTTTTAAATGTGTTAGGTTTTTTAATCTGATCATCTTCGGTTGTTTTATTTATGAACTTTATAATGGTATCTTTGTTAGGTATGATAACTTATGAATGTTTGATGAATTTAATTTCAATTATTTGGATTTCAGATATATTTAAAACATCATCATTTTTATTTCTTAATATTTAAATAATATACTTTTAATAGTTACATATTGATAAAAACAAACTACGAGTTTACGATTCGAGTTCATAATTCGAGTTTGCATCTTTATTATAAGTTGGCTTTAGCTTAAATTCAGTGAGATTTAAGGAGTATTAAATGTTTTTTTTATATGTTCATATTTAATAAAGGCAATAAAAGGAAGTGTAAATTAATATGATATTGGAGTGTGTGTGTATATATGCTCCTGTGGTCTTTTTTTTTTTTCAATCCTTTTAACGTGTTTATAAGGCAAAGAGATAATTTTTCCCTATTTATAAATCAAATCATTAAATTTTTTGCATGAATATAATAATTTCATTACCCTTCATTTATTATTGTTTAAAATTTATACTCATGTGGCAAAATGTATATTGAATAGAAATGAGTTAGAAAGTTCTTTAAATTTTCTTAGAAGTGCTATAAATAATAGCACCATATGAATATTTAATAAGGGCAATATAATATTGAAATTCATTTAAATTTTAACTATTTCTATTTATCTAGGGTTAATATAATCTTTGGCCACTCAATTTTGCACTTATTTTGATTTTGGTTTTTTAAGTTTAAAATCAGCGATTTTGATCCATAAAGAAACAAAATGATCCAAATTTTTATTAGATTATACGGACTAATATTTTGAAGAGAATGAAACTTGAGAAATTAAAATCACTTATTTTAAATTTAAAGTATCAAAGCTAAAATAAGCATAAATTTAATGAATTGAAAATTGTATCAACCCATTTTGTCTATATAAATTAGTTGAGAATTACTTAATATTTTAGGATAAGAGGGAACATGAAATTAATTTTTATTTTTATCATTATCATGTTTTAAAACAATTATGGTGAAGCAAACTCTTCGTTCTTTCTAGGAAAATTGAAGTAGTCAACAAATAAATTAAATATTAGATTTCGTTTCTCTTCTTTCTTGAGTGTTATGCCTCAACTAATTATTAATTAATTAGGTAAAAGGTGGTTGATTACTTACTTAATGTACGATTCATTGCACTTAGCACACAAACTTTTGGCAGCTAATAAGACACTCCCTTATTTATCATATGTTCATTTATCCCATGAAAAAGGTATATTTATCGACAAAAAATATAAATAAACCTTAAATTATATTGAAAAAATAGCTTCCACGTCTTTGATTATGAGAGTTTGTTATAACGTAAATCGAGATAAAACTACTTGCATATATTTATCTCCTAAACCTTAAATCACGTTGGAAAAGTAGTTTCAATCGCTAATCCAAACAGACCCATGATTTATTGGGATAAGTTCTTCAATCAAATCTTGCCACATGGACTTTTTTAAAAAATAAAAATCCATTATGACAAAATTTCAAAATCATGTTGGATTTTTATTAATAATAAGAAAATATGATTAGCAAATTTAATATGATGAAATTAAGAAACTTAATATAAGTTTTATACTATTTATATTACCTCTTATTTTATTATAAGTCACAATAGAATTCGGAAGAGATGATAAAATAATTAAATTTATTTAAAAATAAATCTTTTTCGTTGAATAAAAATAAAAAATTAAATTTATTTATTTATTTATTTATAAAACCAAGAATTATATGTATATTACATCCATTGAAACGGTGAAAAAATTATATTAAAATTTAAATAGAGAAAATCTTGAGAAACTTTAATAATACTCTCACCCAGTGATTTATAATTAGGACCTTTTAATTAAAAAATGTAACTTATAACATGGACGGGAGATGTTTATATTTGGTGATTTTCTAAAAGAGTTATATAATCCTGAATATAATTTATTTTTCCAGAGTTTGTGAAATACCAATTTCTTATTATAAAAATGCAACGCTTCTCAATTTTAATGAAGGTGAGAGAGAGAGAATGTGTTTTTTTAGATTTATGGTACTGTATTTATTACGTACATAAGAATTAAGCCATTTCTATGACTGTAATTTTTATGTGAAAATAGCTATAAATTTTTACTAAAAAGTGTATCTAGCATTATATACTTTTCAAAATGAGCGCAAAATTTCAAAACCATTGCATATAATCTAACGCTTTTACTTTTTTTTGTAGTGGATCTCATGATGTTTTTGCATATGTGTGTATATATATTTTTTGAATAAAAAACCTGGAATCCATTATCTAGAGCAAAAGCAATACATCAATTAAGGGGGTAGCGTACCCCCTTCCACCACCATCTGATAAATGGAAGGAAGTGGTTGTTCAAAATAACAAAAGTTCCCATACAAATTATGAGCCATTTTGGCTAAACTATCTACCAAGATTTTGTCATCCCTTGGTACATGTTGAAACACAATGTCCTAGCTATAAGCTATGTCGTTCCGAGCTTCATCCACGATATCCTTGAAGGTGTGTCCAACATCACAACCTCGACTCACTAAATTAATTACCTCAGTGCAATCGGTGTTGACTTTAACATTTTTGAAACCACGATTCCAACAAAATTGCAGACCATGAATGACGGCAATGAGCTCTGCGATAGCTAGAGGAACAGAAGATAGTTTGCAGCTAAATCCACATATCCACCAGTTATTTGCATCGCGGAGAACACCACTACTGCATCCACTTCGTCTCAAGCCGAGCACCGATCCATCCACCTCTAGCTTGTAAAAACCCGGCCTTCCCGAAATGTCCTCCTACGAAACAATGCACTGTCCAAAATAAAAAGCACAATGACACAGGATATGCTAGTCCCAACATGCCCGGAAGAAGGTAGATTGAGCATTAGTAAGGTTCATATGGCCTTCTTCTCCAAATACCCTCTTGCATCTGTCGACTCAAATATTCCAATGGATGTACCCAAACAAGGTGCTCCATCGAAGTTTCTGAGTAAAATTCTTTCCCGCCTTCACAGACATGTTCCACTTCAACCAATCCATTCCTTGTAATGAGAAGAAATCTGGCCCTAAAGAAGGGTTGATTAGAGAACACCAATGTTCTCGAGCGTTGACACAGTCTCGGAGCATGTGCATGGATGTTTCCTCTTGGTTGCACCCAAAAGGGCATGCTGCAGATGCCGCAAGGCCCATTCTGGCACAAAGTTGAGCAGTATGAGTTCTCCTATGTTCATAGAACCACAAAAAGTCTTTAATCTTCTCCGGAACCGGCCATCGCCAAAGCTTCTTCCAGAACGGGTCTTCGTAATGATAGTTACCTGCAGACAAAAAATGATAAGCATATTTAACAGAAAAACAACCATCAGAAGTAGATTTCCAAAAGTGTTTATCCTCTCCTCTCGCCTCACACAGGGGTGTGCACTCATGATCAGCTCAACAATATGGGGTTGAAACCATCTGCTCAATTTTCCATTATCACATTCCCCCAGGGGGTTACAAAGTCCAAAACTTTCATATTACGATCGGCCAGCACTTCCCAACCAGGAAACCGGTCGACTAGAGGCCCATTAGTCTCAGCCAAGTATCAAACCAAAAAGAGGCTTTGTCACCATTTCCCATCTTCACTCCTACGCCCCGAATGAATTTCTTCCACACATCGCATATCCATTTCCAAGTATGGGATGAGTTTCGCTTCCTTACAACCCTTGGTAAAACTCGACCCGCATTTATATTTGGTTCTAAGGACGCGAACCCACAGGGCATCAGGATTAGTCAAGAGGTTCTAGCACAGTTTCATGATAAAAGCTTCGTTATGGTACCTTAGATTCTTAATCCCAAAGCCACCATCAATCTTGTCCCTGTTGACTAGCTCCCAAGGCAAAAGGTGGACCTTCCTGCTATCCACTGTGTCTCCCCAAAGGAATCCCCGACTCTTTCTTTCCAATTCCTGAATAAGTCCCCTAGGGAGGAGCATAGTCTGCATATAGTAGGAGAGCAAGGCAACTAAGACTGCATTGATGAGCGTAGCTCGACCCGCAAAACTCAAACACCCCTTTTTCCATCCTGCTAGTCTCTTTTGGGTCTTCTCCAAAATAGGTGCAAAGGTGGCATAAGAGGCCCTCCTATGCAACAGAGGAACTTCGATATATTTCCCTAAGTCTCCTGTCAACCCAACTCCCATTTGTTGACTTAGAGCATAGGATGTGGAGAATGTAACATTTTTGGAGAAGCACACTTTCGTCTTGGCTTTGTTGATCTTCTGGCTAGAAACAACACAAAATCTATCTAAACATCTCATCATCTATTCGACTTGAGCTTCCGAAGCTTCTCCAAATACGATAAGTTCATCAGCAAAGAAAAGGTGAGATAAGGGGGCCTTCCTTACAGAGGTGGATTGGCATCCAAGAACCTTCTACCGTTGTATCCTGGATAATATGGGGCAAGCGTTCCATGCATAGGATGAATATGTAAGGGGAGATGGGATCTCCCTGCCGGATACCCCTTAGAAGCAGTGAAATCTTCTGTGGCTACTCCATTCCATAACACTCTAAAGGAAGGACTAGTAATCCAGGCCATGATGGAACCATAGAGCTTCTCATCTATTCCCAAAGCTCGAAGGGTGTCGTCAATGAAGGACCATTCTAAACGGTTATAAGCTTTCTTCAAGTCCACCTTCACGGTCATCCAACCGATATTGCCCTTCTTCAACTTCATGGAGTGAATCACCTCTTGAGCGATAATTATTTTATCACTGCTCTGCCTACCCGCAATCAGTGGCGGAGCCAGGACCTTACATCAGTGGGGGCAATTTTTTATTTTCAAGCAAATGACAACAAACTTGCTAGTATAGATAATTTGAGTGGGTTCAAATCTCAAATATCAGTGGGTGCATAATAAAAATCTTATAGTTATTTATACGTAAGAAAAAAATCTCAGTGGGGGCATTTGCCCACACTGAAATTGCTGTGGCTCCGCCACTGCCCGCAATGAAACTGCACTGATGCTGCCCAACCACTTTGCCAACAACCTGCATGTGTATATTTAATGGTATTAAGTTATATTTAATCATTTTTACATTTTTACATCATTTTTAAATATTCATAGATATTTTTACACATCTAAAAAGTACACTATATTAGATGCGCATTTATAATAAAAGGTTATGGGTTTTTTTTGCCTTTAACCCTTTTTTCTTTAAATTATGTTCATTTTTCTCGTGTGAGTGACAATTTTTCTCGTGTTGGTTAGTTGACAGGAAAGTAGGCCTACGAGCCATATAAAAAATTAAAAAAATAGGCCTGCGAAATTAGAATTATTATAATTAATGGCTTTTGCAAATTGATAGAGAGGGACCCACTTAATAATATGAATGCGTGTCCACATATAATTAATGGCTGGTGCTAATACACGATGTTGGTACAATGCAGGGCAGACAGTAACTGCTGACTGGAACCAACTACCAGTTTGATTAACAAATAAATAAATAAATAAATAATGTATCGTTTGGAATGCGGTAGAGAAATATTTTTACGTAAGTCGAGGTTAATATATGAATGAGATTATCTCATTTTACTGAAAAACACTGTTAAATGTGCGTTTAACTTTTAAAAACTATGTTCCAAACAAGTCCAATGTGGTAGAATCAATGGATCTGCTTATAGTCCTTTCATTTTGAATTCTCCTTCGCTTTTTTTATGTTCTTATCATGTTTTATAATAATTTAGGCAAGCCCCTCCTATGTAACACATAATTTGTAAAAAAAAATTAGTTTACTAGTCACATATAAATAGTATGACTGATTATAATTGCACAATATATTTTATATTGGGTAAATGTGTAAAAATACTCACAAACATTTATAAACTGTGTATCCAGTATCATATATTTTTCAAAAGTTAAATATATCTATTTTTTTTGTCATAGTTAAATATATCTGCTATATATTAACATTCAAAATGGGTTGTGAAAACATTGAAAAGAGTTTATTTCTTTGACCAGCACAGGCATTTCCTTATTTGATGTAATTTTGTTTGATGTACTGTTTAGCTTTAAATATGGATAGCTTTTTAATAAGGATTCAAATATTTATTTACCATGATATGAAAAATCGGTCTCTTTGTTATATGGGATTTATCGGATAAATCCTTAGATTAATGATTTGATTAACTAAAATCCTAGAAGAACTTGTTTCTAAATCTATAGCTATAAAAGACTCCACAAAAGTTGATTAAACTTTTGCAACCTAACCAATCAGCTAAAACCCCATAGGAATTCATCTTTAAATATTTAGCTATAAAATGATCAGTAAGAGTTTATCACTCTCTTGTGCCCCAACTATATTTTATGCCAAATACAAAACCACGAGTTACCACTTGTTCAGGAGAAAAACTTCTCATTCATCCTCAAATAACTGAATACAATTTGATCCTTAAATAAGGAAATTTACTGGCCTTAATATAACTCAAAATATTAAAAAAGATATAATAACATGATGCCATATATTTAAATTAAATCAATGATATATTGATATAAATAATATCCTTAAGATACTTAATCGACACATATATATATCTATAACAATATTCTACAATATAAACCATTAATATATTTTAAAGCTGCCTAAGATGATTCAAGATATCCAAAAGATAGATCAAATCCTGGTAATAGTCAACTAAATACAACATGACACTTATTTTTAATTATAAAATTACATAAAAAAAAACAAAAGGACTAAATTGCTCTCTTCTACGTACGTCTATTGATAGTTGAATTTCAAGTGGAATATCTAATGGAGTTGACAAAATTGCCCTTTGAATTCCTATCACTTTTTCAGTTTAATGGACCCAACTCCTCGTTGGTGCATTGAATGAGTTAGCACGTGGAAACATAAGCTTAGGTCGCCATACCAAAAGGGTATGGGTGTGAATGAATGGTTGTATTTGATTGTAGAAGCAAGGTGAAAACATGCATTTCTTCGAACCCCACTTGCCTCTCTCTCTCTCTCTCTCTATATATATATATATATATATAAGTGGCATGAAGCAGTATTTCATTCATGTGGGAGCTGTTTCGTGCACGTATTTATTTACTTCTTTGAAAATTTGTTGCCACTCTCTCTCAATACCACATTTCTAATAAATTGTCACACATGTTCATTCATTGGGGTGTCAAAACTTGGTTGAGACCAAAATAGTGTTGCTTTTATTGTATTAACCAATGTTTTAAAAAAAAATAGTGTAGAGGTCAAACCAATAAAGTTAACGAGTCTGAGTTTTCAACTTTTCATGATTTGCCAATGCTGTAATAATTAAATAAAAATAATTCTTCACATATACAATAATGAAATAGCACCATATGTCCATACAAATGATCTGAAAAGATATCACGTTTTTTTGAGTCAGTCTTTTTTTTTAATTTTTTGATAGGTTTATTAATATTTCATCATTTTTTGTGAAGCCCAAAACCTGCTAAAAACTATAAAATTTCTTTCGATTTCCAATCTAATTCTAGGTTTTTAGCGTCGTGCCGACTAAAAACCAACCCGACTCAACCTTGAAAGCAGTTTTATAATCCAAACCGAGTTGCTAGCAAGTCAATCATCAAACCCATTTCAATAAACACTTGTTAAAACATGGATATTGAACTGCTTCCATGTAGTTCAAAATCCACACTCATCATTTGTGTGGAAGTTGTAAATTTGAAAAATTATAATAGGATGCAAATTTTGGCAAAAAACAAACAATAGGATGCAAATGACTTGGAAAAGAACTTGTTTTTGTTCATGTATTTGCATCACAAGCTTTACCTTGAAGATCCTAGACAACATGTGAGGCAAGTTTTTGTTCTGTAGATGATTTTGACATTGAAAATTCGGTCACATTCTTCAGCCACTTAAGATTAAACATGATGGCAATAAGAAATCAAGACACTTTACAAATAGCAATTTCATTTTGATCATTTTAAATTATGCAACATGCCCACATGTGAAAAAATGAAGGTAAAATGCTCCTTTTTGGTTAGAGAGAATGGACTTGTTTCACGCTTTATATGTATTTAGTATCCTTTTTATTTAATTATTATAATATTAACTTGTTCATAATCAAATATGGATATTTTTACTAAATTATATTATTTTTATATGATCGGTCTAATCCATGGATTGACTTCGATTTGACCAATTGACCCTTAACCCACTGTCTCAACCGGTTCAGAGCCGTATTTGGTTTTAATACCTTGGTACATCTAATGAATACGCATGCAAGAATATTCCCTCATGAAATTTGCATATTAGATATTTTTAATAAATTTATTTACAATTCCAAAAGTGAATAATGCAAAGGAATGTGATTTTAGGTGATTTGGACAATTTTGTTTCATAATTATGGAACATCTGTGATTATAATTTCGACAATTTTATTGCATGCATGAACAATTTAATTAATTCACAAAAAGAAAGAAATAAAACATGTTAGAATCTGTCATTAAAAAAACATGTTAGAGTCTATCAAATAATAATAATAATAAGGAACAACACATCTATATCGTTAAATTATATATTGTTATTAAATAAATTTTTTTCATATAATAAGAAAACATATTGATCAAATATTTTTGTATAATTGTTCACAACTCTCGAATGAATGATCTTGATCTTTAAGAATTCCCTTTTCCTTTAATAATTTATAATCCTCAAAGAATTTATATTACTTCTAAAGTTATGTTTCTATTTATGTTGTTCTAATTCTTAAGTTGATCGATAATTTATAGTAATCATGAGTAGTTTGAGCAAATATTTTCTACTTCATAATTTTTTAAATAATTTGTAGGTGATTTTCTAAAAGACGGGTACCAGAAGAAATGAAAATAAATTGTGAAAATGTTTGATACGATACAATAATACAGATAGTTAGTATAAAAAATAAAAGTAGAATACTAAAAAATTTAAAAATGAATAATTGCAAAAATAAATTAAATATGAGTACTAAAAAATCAAAATTGAGTATGAAAAAAATTGAAAATATAAATAATAAAAACCGAGGTTACATATTTAAATGCTGAAAAGTTTGAAGATGGATACTAAAGAAAGAATTGAGTACGGAATTTTCGTCAAGAACAATTCCAACCAATGGACCTTAGTTTTTATTTGAAATTTCTAGAAGTTGTGGTCTTCAAATGTAATTAATTAAATATTTTACAGGATAATCAAGTGTCATTTGCCCTATTCCATTCAATCATGTAAACAAAAAGAGAAAAAAACAAAGAAACAAGAAAATTTAATTTTTTACATGGGTTGGAAAAAAAGTACTTTGACCAATATAACATACACACGCAAGTATTTAAAAGAAT
>JANTPZ010003142.1:0-17010 GCA_025593235.1 Vachellia pachyceras
TTTTTTTTTAATAAAATCTGTTTGTTATATGTAGAGGGTGACAGCTATGTAGCTTCGGTCCTTCAATTTGTTGCCTTGTATAAATGTTTGATTCATGAGATTTCTATTGACCACCCAAATTGATAGCTTCTTCTTATGGGTGAAAATAATTGGGCCAAGTCATTTTTATCGTTTATCTTTTGTACATTTCTCTTGCGGCTTAGCCTAATAGATTGCTCATGGATTAGTCATGTGGAAGCAAGCCCACCCACAAGCCTATTTTTTATTAAACCTGGCACAAGTCATAGATCCAGAATCTCATTATTTATAATAATGTAACCTTGACAGAAGTATATCACAGATAAAAATCAGCTTGCAAGTTGAGGTTGCTATAACTGTCTCAATGAATAAAGTTGAGGCATGTTTTAATTATGTTCAGACCCAAAAAATATAACAACAAAATAAAAGGGTTGGAAACAAATGTACGATACAGTGGGCTGAATCAGACACTGGAAACTGAATGGATAAGAAGTAATTGATATTTTTCTCTTTTGGAGGCGCAAGTGAAGGAAAAAAAGAGGCAGATGGAAGCGAAATGTACACTGACAGCACATCTGTCATGTGGACATCTTATATGAATCATCATTCACATCTTTGTTTTCAATTAAAGTTAGAAAATAAAATTATCAAGCTAAAGTTCTTTTTATAAAATTTAGGAATTAATGTTTTAAATAACTAAATTTATAGGGACCCAATTAGAATACAGTCAGTTCAGGTATTGAAATTCGACAAAATCAAAATTAAAGAGATTTAACTTATACTGAATTGAAATTTTAAGATTAATTATCAAATACAATTGAGTTAAAACTACAGGAAATTAGGTATCAAATAATTTTTTTAAAAAATAAAAGTAGTAACTCTTTTGGTTAAGCACAATTCTTTACGAGAATCGTATTTTTGGATTTTGAGATGGTTTTGTCTTGACTTACGTGCACCGTTGGGAAGAAGTTTTTCCTAAACATGCACATTGATTTTTTTTTTGTCCATTTTGGGTTTGCCGGCATTCACATTCTCATCTCATTTCATGACCCAATCAAACAAGAACTAATCACAGCTCACATTACAACAAGAAGCTTCGTTCAACTACAAACATTAGCTACATAAATCATAAAATGTATAATTTTTTCCTTTAAAAATAAAAACACAAGTTTTTTATTTTCAAGTTTCTTATATGGATTGAACAAGATTTGATCTGACATGCATAACACTGTGTTGAGTACAGATACTGGAGACTTAAATAGTTTACAGAATCCATAGTAGTAAAAAAAAGCTCATCAGTTGAGATAGATTCTTTGGCAAAACTCTTCTCTGTTTCTCAGTTCCCACAGTTTTCAACTTGTAATACCAAAAGTACCGCACCATTAAATTTCATTTACAATAAATTTAACCCTTTAGCTGATATTTTATGAATTTAGGCGGTTACAAGGAATCTAGTCAATCTACAGCCTAGCTATCTTCCACTAAAAAAATTTAAAAAAAAAACTCCCAAATCAAATATCACAAAGTGACAAAAAGGTGGCTTCTCAATTCCTTTTTACTATTCAGTATTTTTCTAATTTCTCTTCTTTCACTTGATTAGCCTCTCTCTCTCTCTCTCTCTCTCTCTCTCTCTCAATCTCGCGGACCTTTCCTTGTGCATATCACAACTATACTAATCTAACAATGTTCCATCGCTTCACCAACTGCTTCACTTTCCTCCTCCATCACAACCCCATCATCACCAGACCAAGACGAAGAACCATAAGAAAGTCAAGCAGATCATTATTCTCTTCCAACTCTTTCCTATGGGACGACGATGAAGAGGCCATAGGAGGTGTGTCTGAGTCTAACCAGTTCAAGCAAGTTTTCAAGATCATTGACGCTAACGGCGACGGCAAGATATCGTCGTCGGAGCTCAGCGACATCATCGTATGCCTCGGAGGAAGCCCCAAGAAGAAGAAGAAGGGATTGGCTGCGAAAGAAGCAGAAGGGATAGTGAGAGTATTAGACTTCAACGGAGATGGGTTCGTGGACCTGGACGAGTTCATGATGGTGGTCATGAAGGAAGACGAAGAAGAAGGTGAAGAAGAAGATGGAGGAGAGCTTAAGGATGCGTTTGAGATATATGACAGTGATGGGAACGGTCTGATCTCGGCGAAGGAACTGAGGAGAGTGATGGTGAATTTGGGTTGGAGTGATTGCAGCATCAGAGATTGTGACAATATGATCAGAGCTGTTGATCTTAATGGAGATGGCTTTGTGGATTTCCATGAGTTTAGATCAATGATGAGTTCTCATAATAACTCTATTCCAAGAAGAAGAACACTTTCCAATCCTTGAAAGCCTTGAACTTGATCTGTGATATTTTTTGTTTTCCTTTTTTATTCTTCATGTGTGTTTCTATGTAAATTTGAAGTGGCAATATATATATATATATATATATAAAATCCATATTTGGAAAGAAGGGGTCATCCATATAGATGTAGGGTTCTCAAATTGGAAGAGAGAAGAAGAGAGCAGATCTTTGTTTCTCTTGTTGGGAACTGGTTCCCCTTTTGTTGAAAGGCAATGGTACAAAAAGGCACTTCTAACCAGGGCAACTGGTTTACCTCCCCTTGGTTTAGCTTGTAAACGTATGGGACACTTTGTTTTGATCACGGAGAGTGTCACTTAGGAGTGACTTCAATCGAGGTGTTGAGAAAGGTATATTCACAACTTAGTGAAATTGGGTAGATCTACCTATTAATGCCAAATAGAAAAAAGCTTGTTTGTCACACTCGTTTCTAATGGGATAAGTTCAGTGGATCATAAGTTAGATGTCATATTTTTAAATCATGGGTGAGTCAAACACATTTTCTAAAATTTTTGTATTTAAAAAGAAGGGAGATTTACTATTTGGTCCCATGTAGTGAAGATATTTAGCAAATGGTCCCAAAGTTTAAAATATTTAAAAAATAGTCCCATTGACAACACGAGGTGTTGTCGATGCAGCACATGGGGTTGTCACTTGACAACCCCTGACAACACCATGTGCTGTATTGACAACGCCTCGTGTTGTCAATGGGACCATTTTTTAAATATTTTAAACTTTGGGACCATTTGATAAATAAGTCCCTTATGTGGGACCAAACAGTAAATTTCCCTAAAAAGAAGGCACTTCTATAGCTGTGATACTTTTATTATTCATGGGTTAATTGTAAATTTAGGTAAAAGTTTTCATTTAAAAACACTTTACGTATCTATAATGTTTTGTTTTAAATTTATCGTCACCTTAGAAATTTTCAAATCATATTAATGATGCTCTCACTGTTATTCGGGTTAAGTTTAAATGTCAGTTAACCAAATATGTTAAGTTGACAAATTCAAGTGTTATTCATGTTATTTTTTATCAATATAAAAATTTACCCTAAAAGTTTTAATTTAAGAATTTAGCGAAAGTCTCCAAATCATAATGATATCACATCGATCATTATTTAAATTAAATTTAACTGTTAATTAATCAAATATGTTAAATTGTCAGATTCACATACGATTCACTTCATCCATTATTGATTAAAAAACTTCTAAAATAAATTTACATCAAACCCCTTTATTTTTTGTTATAGCAGTGACCATGAAGATATGGCCAATGGTATTGTCGTAGATTAGCTGCAAGACTAATGACTATTTTTTTGCCGGAGGACTAATGACTATATACTTTCTAATATTTTCCACAAAACGATATGGAAAGTCTTTTTTTTAACCCATTTAAAATGTTTTTTTGGACCCCGATGAAGATATAATATAGTGCAATAAACAAGTGTAGTGTTAATTACCTTTTATCATGTTTGAAAAAACTAACAATTAGCCCACCGTATTAAAAATTACTTACTCATCACATATATCATATGAAAACTAAATACATTAAGCTGTCAGTCTTTTCATAAATTATTTTTTTATATAATTGATTGAGTGAAATTTGACAATTGTATTTTCTGTATTTGTGCAAACTCAAATTTGAGATATTGTGTTTAATCGACTGAAACCCCTTTCATTAAGACAAACTCTTATTGGTTCTCATAAATTATATTTTAGTGTGTTTGAGGTGTACAAGGTTTAAGAAGCTAAGCAAGCAAAATTATGATTTGAAGAAGTTATCCATTTTATTATATTATTATTCATTGATATTGATATTTTGTATGTATAAAGTATATTATAAGGACAAGTAAAAAAAATTTAGAAAGGGAATTATTATATGTCGTAGTCAAATCAAATTGACCCGTTTGAGGAAAAGTCATTATCTTCTTATCCTTATCAAAATCCTAATCATTCAAGACAATTCCTGAATTTTACCATTCAATGTAACCATTTAGTTTGACATGTTGTGGGCCCATCATTTTCTCATTAGGCCCAAAAGGAAAGCCCGTTTCAAACTTCACTAAAGGGCCATCCTCAACTCCTCATTATTCAATTTGAGTATTGGGGATGAAAAAAAAAACGATGAAACCTCTGCTAGCTACTTCGACTTTATCTCATGAGGAAGATCTGCTGTTTCGAAGCGCCAAAAAAAGTGAAGAATGATTCCAAGCATGCAGGTGCAAACGTTTTACAAGAGTAATAGCCTGGGTTGGGTAGCAAATTTAGTACCTACCATGAGGGGGACCTTTCTTTTTAGATAAGCTTAAAGGGAATAGTAGGAGTGAAGAAATGGCAGAACATGAGGAGAATGATATGGCTTATGAGGACTCTCTCTCCGACAACTTCCAGGATGACAATATTGCTGGTAACGAAGAGCCTTTCTGTGTAACGGAGGAAGATCCTGATAGGAACTTCCCAACTTTCTCGTTCTCAGCAAATATGAAAAAAAGGTTGTATAAAGATTTGAAATCTGCTGTGATTGTTAAACTTCTAGGAAGGCAGATTGGTTATAAGATTTTAGTTCAAAGATTGCAGGCTATGTGGGTTAGGAAATGAATTCTAAACGTGATAAACATTGGGCATGGTTATTTTATAGTCAAGCTTTCTAACAGGGAGGACTTTCTAAATGCTTTGACAGGAGGCCCATGGATGCTATTTGATCACTACCTGACTGTTCAGCCATGGGAGCCTGGTTTCAAAGCTCATAAAGCAATTATAAATAAGGTGGCAGTGTGGGTTAGGATCCCAAAAATTCCAATGGAATATTATGATAAAGCAGCTCTAACTTATATTGGAAATAAGATTGGCAAGACCCTCAAAGTAGATGTGAATACTTCATGTCAATTAAGAGGACATTTTGCTAGAATATGTATTTTGGTGGAATTAGGGAAGCAACTTATGTCTGGATTTAAATTGGATGGTGAAGAACATTTCTTGAAATATGAAGGTTTGCACCTTCTTTGCACAAGATGTGGTATCTATGGGCACAGGCACGAAACTTATCCTTTGAAGAATACGGCTAACGTTAACAATGAGGAAGTAAGAGACCAAGAAGGCGCGAAGCAGCATTGCATAGGAGGCCAAGATCTGGTCAAGACTTCCTATCAGTGGAAAGTGGTGGAAAAAAGACGCTTAAGGAAAAATAAAGATAGGAACGCCGACCAGATTTCGCCGGTGAGAAAAAGATCTCGTTTCAACTTTCTGGAAGAGTTGGGTGGCAAAAACGAGACAAGTCATGATGTGCCAACTGCTACCAAGGACGCTGTGCTTACTATGGTGAGGCATGGGCAAAGGCAGGCACCCTCACATCATGGCCAAAGCAGGTTGGAAGGGAGTCTGAAAATGACAGTTACTGAGGAGCGACTCAACTCTACGGATGGGACAAATGGATCGTTGAAAAGGGGACTAGGAGAGAGACTTCAGCAACATGGCAGTCCTATGAAGGCGGAGAAGCGAATGAGGAATGAACACAACGCTGAGAAAATGATGGGAGAAGCTAAGGAGCGCGTGGGTCCAGGGATGAATGTGCTTATGTTGACTTTTGGGGAAGAAAATGTGGGACCAGATGTGGATATGTTGAAGGACGAGAATGGTCAAAATTGTTAGGCAGGAGAAATGCTTGAGGTTGACGAAATCTTGGGCTATGGCAGTTCAACTCCGTTGGACCCTGGTGATACTGTCATGAAGCCCAATTTGCTTTGGCAGCGGAGGAAAACGGGCTTGGGCTTGAAGTCCCAATGTATCTAGACGAGCAGATTGGCTCTCTGGAAGGACAGCTTGACTCTTTGGAAGGACAAACCTGTGTTCCTGAGACCCAAATGCAATGAAAGTCTGTGAGTTTTTCTTTATCTCTTTATCTGATTTATTTTTTAATGATGATTAAAATATTATATTGGAATATTAGAGGTGCTTGTGGAAAGGGGTTATTGAGAAACTTAAAAATGGTTCTTAATGGACCTAAACCCAGTTTGATTTTTTTATCTGAGACCAAATGCAGAAATATTTCTCAACTTCCTTCCCTTAATAGTTTGGAGTTTGATGAAATTAGATGCATTCCTAGTGAAGGCAGATCCAATGGTTTAATTGCTGCTTGGAACTCTGCCAATATTTCTGTTAAAATATTGAGGAAAATAGACAATTCTTTCACTGTGAATGCGTTACTGTTGGAAATCCTAAATTTTTAATTTCTGCTGTTTATGCTATTCCTCATTCAAATTTTAGACATTTGCTTTGGGAAAGGTTAGAGACTTTGGATGCAGGCATTTCCATTCCTTGGATTGTGTATGGTGACTTTAATGATATAAGGTGCTCGGATGAATTTTTTCAATAACAAAATAATGGCTTGCAATCTGACTGACTTGGGGGCTATCGGACCAAAATTCACTTGGAAAGGGCCATGTATCTCAGGACACTCAAGATTATATGAAAGACTTGACAGGGCTTTAGTTAACTTTCCTCTCTTAACTCTTATGCTTGAATTTTTCCTCATGATGCTTCCCCGAACAAAATTCTCAGATCATAATCCTCTAAGCTTGTCCTTGGGGTTAAGGGAGCAGAATCCCTCTGGGCTGCGGCCCTTCCGTTTTGAAGCTATGTGGCAGACACACATTGAGTTTCAGATTTTCCTGTCTAACAATTGGGAAGAAAGTGGTGATCTTGATAGAAATATGGAGATTCTGAGAACAATTCCTCCTGTTTGGAACAGGGAAACCTTTGGCTTTGTCGAAAAAAAAGGAAAAATCTCATTTTGGCTCGGCTGAATGGGATTCAAAATTCTTCATCCTATCCTTACTCTAATTTTTTACAATCTTTGGAGATAACCTTGCAGCAAGAATTGGAGGAGTTTCTCAAGTTAGAGGAGATTAAATGGTTCCAAAAATCAAGGGTGGATTGGATAGCTCAAGGAGATCGAAATACTAGATATTATCATTTGAAAACCAATTCTAGCAGAAAAAGGAATAAGATTCGAGCTCTAAAGGATGATAATGGAGTGTGGATAGAAGAGGAAGGGGTTTTGAAGAATATGGTGACTAAGTATTTTCAAGACTTGTTTTTGGTGGAGGAAGGAGAACCTGTATCTCTCTTCTCTGTTACTAAGTTTCCGGCCATTGAGCCTTCTCTAGTTGCCCAAGTGGGTATAACTCCAAGTGATGAGGAGATTCATAGGGCAATTTTTGATATGGGCCCTTTCAAAGCTCCTTGTTACGATGGGTTTTCTCCCTTCTTCTTTCAGAAAAATTGGAATACTGTGGGTAATGCGGTTTGTAGTTTTGTCAAAGCAGTTTTTGAGGGTCAGACGGATTTAACAGAGGCAAATAAGACTTTAATTGTTCTTATCCCCAAAAGAGATAATCCGGAGAGGGTGGAACACTTTCAGCCTATATCGCTATGTTTTGTCCACTATAAGTGTGTAACAAAGATTATTGCTAGACAAATGAAGAAATTGATGAATGATCTGATATCCCCTTTCCAGGCTGGTTTTATCCCAAGCCGTCACATTCAGGACAACATCATTATTGGGCAGGAAATTTTGCATACCATGAATAGAGCCCGGGGTAAGAAAGGTTTTATGGCCCTAAAAATAGATCTCGAAAAGGCTAATGACAAGGTTAATTGGAGTTTTATGAAAGTGATTCTTCAAGAGATAGGGATGGTGGGGGTTATTAGCTTACTAATGAAGTGCATCTCTTCTACTTCCTATAATGTTTTATGGAATGGATCATACTCCGAATTTTTCTATCCTAAGAGGGGCCTTCGCCAAGGGGATCCTATATCTCCATTTCTTTTTGTGCTTTATATGGATAAGCTTTCTCATATTATTAGCGACGCGATGGATGCAAATCAGTGGAAACCTGTGCATGTATCTAGAGATGGTCCTTCCATTTATCATCTTATGTTTGCTGATGACCTTCTTCTTTTCGAGGAAGCCACTGAAAAGCAAATCTCTGTTATGATGTCATGTCTAGACAAGTTTTGTCAAGCTTCGGGGGCAAAAGTTAGTAAGGCGAAGTCCTCCATCTTTTTCTCCAGAAGAGTGCCAACAGAAATGAGAAGGAGAATTCAGCACATCTCTGGTATGAATGTTTCGACTGAAATTGGGACATATTTGGGATTTCCATTATCCAGGAAAAGAAGACCTACTAAAAAGTTCCAATATATTGTTGATAGAGTTAAAGACAAATTATCTACTTGGAAAGCAAATTGTCTCTCTGTTGTAGGGAGAATCACTCTGGCCAAATCGGTTCTTAGCACTTGCCCTCTATACCCAATGCAAGTGGCTAAGGTTCCTTTGGCTATTTGCAATGAAGTTGAAAGGATTCAACGCAATTTCATATGGGGCTCAGAGAATAAAAGAGGATTTCATCTTGTGGGTTGGGAGATTGTTACGCTTCCAAAAACTCATGGGGGTCTTGGTTTTAGGAATATGCAATCGATGAATCATGCCTTTGGAGCTAAGTTGGCTTGGAATCTTCTTAAAGGAAACAATGGTATATGGGTAGATGTTTTGCAGAGTAAATATATGCTTAGAAGTGAGCAGAGCCTTTTGAACGCTCAACCAGGAGGTTCCTACTTATGGCGTTTCATTTGTGCACAGCATAACTTGATTGAAAAAGGTACGAAATGGCAGGTGAAAAACGGAAATATGGTGAGCTTTTTCTCTGATGTTTGGTTAATCCCGGGGAAGACAATCAAAGATTTGTGCTTAAGACCTCTTCTCAAGAAGAGGAAACATCCATGATAGTTGATTGGGTCATGAACGGTGCTTGGGATTATCACCGTCTGGAGAATCTAGTTAATGGTGAGGTGATCTTCAGCTTGTCTACATCAATTCCACCAAAACTTGATGCTGGTAATGATATTATGGCCTGGGGGCATAATGCTACCGGAATTTTCACGGATAAGAGTGCTTATTTTTCTATTGAGATTGAGCCACCTAATTTGTACAGTCCGGTGTATAAACAGATCTGGAAGTGGAAAGGGGCAGAGAGAATAAAAATCTTCCTATATAAAGCTTTCCACAATAGACTTCCTACTAATTCCTGGAGGAGTTCTTGGTCTAGTGCGTCACCTTTGTGCGCCTTTTGTCATGATGGAAAGGAGAATGCTTTACATGTTCTTCGGGATTGTCGGTATGCTAGGGAAGTTTGGTCCATAGATGTTCATCCCGCTCATATGAATAAGTTCTTTTCCTGTTCTTTGCGCGATTGGATTGCAATGAATCTGAAGAGGGACTTAGGAATAGAGTCTATTTGTGGATGGGATATTTTCTGGGGTGTTGCTTGCTGGCTCTTATGGTCATGGAGGAACAAGGATATCTTTGATGAATACTTCATTAAACCTACTGATCCCTTCAACAGGATCAATGTGTCTTGGAATTTCTATGTCCAAACTAACGATTTGTATGCAGCTGCGTCATGCTACAAACCAATATCATCCTCAGTGATGGATTCCTCCTGATAGAGGATGGGTTAAAGTCATATGTCGATGGAGCTGTGGCTAGACTCTCCAACAGGGCAGGATGTGGAGGTGTCATTAGGGATCATTGTGGTTCTTGGATTATGGGGTTTGCGAAAACCCTAGGGCAGAGTAACTCTCATATGGCTGAGGAATAGGCTATTTACAGAGGCCTCCTAACAGCTTCCAAATGCGGTTTCAAGCAAATTATCATCGAATCAGATGCCAAGCTACTGGTTGACATACTCAACTCAGTTTTTTATACTTCTAACACTGGGCTGTTATTTGCGGAAATTAGAGATATCATGTCAAGAGAGTAGAATGTAATCATTCGCCATATTCCGAGGGAGCAGAACTATTTAGCAGATGTGCTGGCTAAGGAGGCTATCTCCTCCTCAACAATTTACTATGAGTGTCTACACCACTTGCAAAGTTTGTGCGTGACAACGTGAGTGACAATCTGGGATATTCTCCCCTTGTTGTGTAGTTTTCTTCTTTTTTGAGCCTTGTGCTCTCTTTTATGTATCAAAAAAATTTTGAGTATTGGGCCAATCATTATCTCCTTAGGCCCAAATTGAAAGCCCATTAGAATTTCACTTAATGGGCCAGTTTTACTATTCCAGTTGATATTGGGCCCAAAGCTTAAACCCTTTCACCATCTTTTTTTATAGATTCTCTCCCAACATGATAAAAATGAATTGGGCCAATCATTAGCTCCTTAGGCCCAAATTGAAAGCCTGTTAGTATTCCATTTGATATTGGGCCCAAAGAGTAAACCCTTTCACCATCTTTTGTTTTAGATGCTCTCCCAACATGAGGAAAAAATGAATTCTATCAAAAGATGTTATTAATCATAAGAAAAAAAAAACTACCTTATTTAATGTGAATTTTAGAGATTCTCCTAAAGCCCTCACCAATCCCTCGTTCAAAATGCGTTGTTTGACCATGAGAAGAAAAGGTTCAAAGGAAAAATTACTGAAAAAATCTCGTATTATAAAATTTAGGGCTTAAATTCAGCTGTGCATAAACCTATCTCTAGCTATATGTTTAAAATACAAAACACTTACACATGGCTAAAAGTAAGTTGCATTCATTCAAGGACCTGTTGGATGTTCAAATGCCTTCAGCAGCAATAAATTTTGCAATATAGGTTTTTTCGACAATTCTTCAAGGTTTAAATACCAAAGATATTTATAAAAAACTAATCTAAAATAGTAAAATGAATAACTATTTTTACAAAATTTTTTGATAATCGTGAAACAGTTTGTATGTATATTCCATATATCATATACTATTTATAAATAATATTCCCTGATATAGCTTGATTCTATATATAAGTAATAATTTTCTTTCATCTAAAATTTTCTGCACTTTTTCCCCCATTTTTACTCCCAGTTACATGCTTTTCTTATCCTTTTCATTCATTTTCATTCATCCTTATTCACTTATTCACTTTCACTCATCACTTTCATAAATAAGGATATATATTTGGACAAGAAATTACATTTTTTACACATTTATTATTTTTAATTAGTTTTAATCAACAATTCGTTTTGCATGATCTGATAATTGCTTATAAGAAAGATCATATATAGTATATATTGGAGTATACTCCTCTAGTCCAATTTATAAGTCAGAGAGGTTTTATTTGGTCTATTTATAAGGCACATCATTCAATTTTTCACGTAGTTGTACAATTTTATCATTTATTTATTATATATTGATTTTGTTTTCATATGTTATAGTGGATTTAAATATCGATAAAATTAGAAAGTTGTTAAACTTTAAGGTATAATTTATGGGGCTAAAGGTTTTTGTTGGTATGTGTGAATTAAACATATTAAGAATAACTTATAAATAGGATTAGATATTTGCATATGACATCGATGGAGTTTGACCTTTTAAGTTTTTGTGGGATCCAACTTCATGCAGTAATGGGCCAGTTCAATTTTGTTGGTAATTCTAACATAAATAATAATCATTCATCAATTGCACAGTGCACTAACTCTATCACTTTAAACCTAATCATATTTAATTAAGCCTTATGTTCTTTTCATGGGGGAAAAATGGCCTTAAGTAAGTACATAGAAGTCAATGATCCAAATTTCAAAGTACATAAAAAGAAGAGAAAACGATTGGCACTGAGGAAGATTGATAGTGAACTCATGACAACAAATGATAATCCACAAGTGCGGCCAAAAGAAAATGAACGAATTTTTTCACACGGGTTTGGTAACCACTTTTAAAATTTAGATTTAATTTTAAAATCTAGATTTTACCTTAAAGCTGAAGTTTTGTTTAAGCAAAATTTTTTTTTCTCAAAAGTTATTTTGATTATAAAACCTCAGTTTGAAACCTAGGTTTTCTCTTTCATACTTTTTTCTTTTTCCTCTCTCTCTTTCTTACTTTCCTCTTTCCTACTCACTTTTTTGCTTCAGAATCCGTAAAAGCTAATAACTTCCCAAATATAAATCACTTTTCAAAATATAGGTTTTACCTCGGAATCTGTAAAAGCTATTTTCAACCTTACATCCAAACAAGCTCTAAATTGAATTACCATCATTTCAAATAAATTTATCATCGTCCAAACCAAATACCTCTTATACCTCTTTTTTAAGGTCATCTTTAATATGAGGATCTGAATTTGATCCTCTATAAATACGTTGCGTTTCTAAATCATGACAAAAAATATAACTATGGTGCAAAATTAATTACCAACATTTTAGTTTATTTCAAATATTCTTCTTTTCGTTTAGTAATGACAAAATCTAAATTATCAAAATCCCTTGAATTACAACAACTTTTTTCAAAAAAAAAATACTTTTCTTAATTATCAGCAAAAATGAGAATCTAAATTAAACACAAAATCGATCGTTGACATTGTGATAGCCAGTAGTTTCTAAAGTTTAATTTGAATAGAGAGAGAGAGAGATGAGCTAGGTAGACAGACAATAGGTGGATATATATATATATATAGATATATATGTGATGAGTAGTAGAAAGGTTCCAAATCCATCACAGTCCATCACATGGCAGCCTCAGTTTGGTCGGCCAATTAGGGCATAAAATAATGGGAAGGTGAAGGAGGTTTTAGAATTAATTAAGATTAAAATTTGAAAGCTTTGGATTGGCTTTCCATGGAGAACAAGAGGTGAGTTGTAGTGTGAGCAATTAACTTTCAGTGAAAAAGTTGGCACTCACAACTGAACATGCACCATCGTGCTATCTTGTTTCGAAGCAATAGTATGCTCTTCACATGTCCCTTTAATTAATTAAATTGATTGATTGATTGCTTATAATAAGTTAACATTTTCTCCTTTACTTTGTAATCGTGGTCCTTAATACTCTTTAGATTAACTTTACTGGCTGGTGAATTAATTGTTTAGCTTGAACTCTCTCCCACAGTGGGTTCTATTTGTTTAATATAAAATAGACTTGATTAAGATAAGCATCCTGTCAAAGTTGTTCCACTATATTATATATCACCATCTCTCTCTCTCTCTCTCTCTCTCTCACACACACACACACACTCTTTCATTCACTTCTCTCTCTAGAGGGATACCGCTATATCTTTCTTGAACACTTCATCACAAGCTTCACACAATTCAAAACATATCTATATTTAATGGAAAATGAATGTAAATATCACCAAAATATGAGAATCCTAAAATAGTCTTTTAAAACGGCTTAACTCCTATATTAAGTTCTTAGGGGTCGAAACTAAATTTTCTTTTTATGAAATAACATAATTTTTTTCAGTAAAATTAGTTGTCACTGCCTTAATTATTGTTATTTGATAAGTTAAATTTGTTACTTGTTAAATTGTTGTTCTCATTGAACTATCAGAAAAATGTCATTTAACGACGGACGGCTATTTTCCGTCGCTAATATTTTCCGTCGTTAAATGAAAATTTTCTGATGGAAAATAGCGATTTAACAATGGATTTTTCCGTCGCTAAATGACATTTTTTTTGATAGTTATACACAACAAAATATTTTTGCGAAATTAGATAGTTGCCACTATTTTAATTGTTATTGTGTTTGCTTTGATCAGAGGAACGGAAACTAATGATACGAGGTTACAAATAATATAAACCCATGATCTTCCACCTCATCTACTAGGCTATAAGGCATTGATAGTAGTTGTTGTTATTTGATAAGTAAAAGTTATACTTTATAAACTGTTGTCATTTCGGCCTTTTTATGTCCCTTTTCATCTCAGATGAAGGGCATGTAGGAAATTTGTTTTCGCAATTTAACTCTAGATTACTCCGCAGAGATTTCAGGGTAATAAATCGGGCATTTTAATATATTGAATATGTATTTACGTATTTTGAGAGTATGTTTCTCCTCATATTTAAATACAAGAGCAGAGAGTTGAGGCTCCTCTATATTTCATTAGACTTTTAGAGGATATATATAAGGGTAAATTGGCAAATAACCAGAAGTTTTTGCAAATTGACATTAGGTACGTAGAAGTTACGAGGACCATTTTAGATGTGGAAATTTTAAAATGGGGTACTTTTACTTCAACATTAAAAATGTTAATATTAACTGTCAAAGTTGACTAACTTATCTATTAAGAGTGTGACGGTCAAAGTTAAAATTTTTAATAGTAGAGATGAAAATGTTCCATTTTAAAACTTCCGACTTTAAAATAACCCTTCGATAACTTCTGTATATCCAGTGCCTATTGGTAAAAAAAATTTGGATTATTTTTACCCATTTACCCTACATATAAATATAGCTGAATGTCATATCATATTTTTACTGAAAATCTTAAGGCATTCGGTCTTTTCTCCTTATATAAATCTTTTTTTGGGTAATCCTAACTTGACTCCAAACATACACACATAAAGGAAGCACATTTAATCATCCAGTTCCTCATTATTTTTATAGTTTGTCAAGACTTGAAATTCTGAAACGCGGGTAATTTTATGGGTGATTCAATATTTTCATATGTATTTTAAGGCTGTCATTTAAGGGTTTTTTTGTTTTAATTATGTGACTTAACTAATGGATTATTAATGTGTATTAATCTGAAGATGCATCTAAAAGTTGGCTAATTAATTAACCCTTAATTTATTTACAAGTTCCGTGAATAATTAAACCTTAGCTGTTAAATGGATGTTATAATTGGTGTTTCAATCAGCTTTAACTTTACGACAATGACTCAAAATTTAACAACTTTTGAAAGTTATGGAGCTTCAGTTCAGCTTTACACACACTCACACACTTCTGCTTTTATAAAAATTTACTGATGGCTTCTCACAAACGTTAATACTGCAACTACATGGATATCTTTGTTACAATTGTATATTAATTGTTTATCTGTGTAAGTTAAAAGCTGTTCATTTGTGTAAAAGGTTGGATCAGAAAGCTGGGAATGATTGTTCCTTCAACTTAATTATAAATTCGTAATATATATGCATCCATGGACCTCTCATTCCATTGAACGATTAATAAATTAGCCTTGTGAACCATGCAAACTAGTAAGTTAATTAATTTTCAATATTTTTAAAGTGAATGAGCAATTTAATTTGCCCATCTAATGATTACAACACCTTGTGTGGATGTTTCACAATATTAGGTCATTGAGAGAGAGAGTGTGTGTGTGTGTGTGTGTGTATTTTGTATTAATCCTTGTCTTTATGTGGCATAATGTGAAACTAAGGAATCTTCAAATGCCCACCTAACCCTAACAAGACTCAAACAATTTAAAACAGTAATTTTTTTGTTGGGGTTTAATTACCAAAACAATTCAATACCATATTTCAGGGTTAACAAAATACCAAATTTTTTGACAACGAAGAACATTTTTAACAGCCTCTGTGTATTAAACAGGCTTAATTACTGCCACTTATGACTAGTTCAGATGACAAAGTGTGGGTCGTGTGGGGTGGGGTGGAATATAGGCTGTATCATTGGTTCATATTTATATGAAGGCTCTACTTTTTGAAAACATTACTCTCTCTTAACGATTTATCTAATATCTGATACTATCAAACCAGATTTGAGCATTGTTAGAGACGTAGTATATAGGAATAGTTCTTCCAACATGATCATTACACAAAATGTTGTGTGGTATCTCTTAGAAAATCTGCATGTATATCAAATCCAACACACGCACACGCACGCACGTATAATTGCCTATTGTTTTCCTGATACTCATCAAATCAGTTCTGAAGGAGATTGAGAGAGAGTGAAGACACTTTCGGTTCAGTTACTAAACATACTACATGATTAAAGTGAATAAGTTACCCAATACTTTAAATAAATATATGCATAATTAATAAAAGGAATAATGATTCAGTTACATATGAAAAAAACAAATGAATATATGAAGAAAACAAATTACAAAAAAGAATAATAATACATATGTTAGCAATCTTTTGAGGTCAGTGTCCATTATGGAAGAGTAGTTCTACCAACAGAGAGTTCTAGAATTCTTAAGAATTTGATTTGCCCCCCTTCCCTACTCTTCATTATATGCATATATCTAGGGGTTTTTCTTATTTAATGAAATAAATCATTTGACTGAAATTTAGTTTTATTAATTATTACTAAAATGTTTGTTTGTTTAATTTGTCCGCTTCTTTTGGAGGTAGGAGGAGTAGCAAGGAACCCTAAATTGGATCGGTCGATTATTCAAATATATGATAATATGATTAAAAGAAATACCGAATACTTGATGATAGTATAAAAATGAAGGATATAAATTTTCATGTATTAGAATGATTCAATTAATAAGAAGAGGATTCAAATTCTATATGATTGTGGGTTTAATTCAAGGTACTAAAAAAATTAGTTGATCAGATAGTGTTGAAAGGGTTAGTAGTCTAACTATATGGTTGAACTAATATAAACTCAATCACAATTACAATAATATAATTTAATTAATAGATACAATAGTAATATATGACATTGAAAAAGAGGCATATTTATATAAAAAATTATGTGAATTTACAAGTAAATGAAACCAACAGAACATAGTCACTAAATCATAAATATATGATGGATTGCTGTTTTTTTTTTTAATTTTTTTTTAGCTCAAATCTAACCAAATCAATCCATCCAAATTTTTGGATTGAACTGTTTAGAGGATGGTTTATTGGTCTAATCAGCCGATCCAAGTTAGAA
>JANTPZ010003144.1:0-43797 GCA_025593235.1 Vachellia pachyceras
TGTGGAGCAAATATTGGGAACGTGAGTTATATGATGGGAAGTATGCTGCTGAAGAGTTAAAAGAGCTTTTCTGGATCTGAATTTTGAGTTCTCGCTAATGGTTAAAATTTGAGTTCTTGGTGTGAGATGTTTCTGTATGTGCGTGGAATTGGAAACGGTAGCTTCAATTTCAATGTTCTTAGCTTCTTGGAGATGTAAGATATTTCCGCTTCATTTTTGTGAAACAGTAATTATAGTGTGAAGATTTTAGTTGTCGGTGTATTTAATTCTATATCTTGTTTAAAAACAGGTTCCGAGGTAAAATCTAGAGTTTGAAGAATATATTTTTAGAAAATAGCTTTTACAGAAAAATGATTTATGTTTGGGATGTTATTAGTGTTTACGGATTCTGAGGTAAAAAAGTGGATAGGAAAAAGAAAAGAAAAAGAATGAAAAGTAGGAAAGAAGAAAGAGAAATAAAGAAAAAAGTATGAAAGATGAAAGAGAAAGAAAGAAAAAGTATGAAAGAGGAAAATGTAGAAAAAGTAGAAAGGAGAAAATCTATATTTCAAATTGAAGTTTTGTAACCAAAATAATTTTTCAGAAGAATTTTTGTATTTGGACAAAACCTATGTTTTGGGTCAAAATCTAGATTTTAAAATCAAACATAAGTTTTGAAACCAACTACCAAACAAACCCTAATTAACTTGGGATGGCAAAATCATGTAAGCTTTTTTTTCCACGTCCCGTATCGATTCTCATCTAACATCCATGAAAAATCAACTACTTGCATGAGTGTCCCTCTATCTTGTTAATCCAATTTGCAAGTGATTGAACAATTAGTCTCTGGACTGAGATAATTTAACCTGCAGTTATTGAGCTACCAATCTAACATGGATCATAGATGTAAAAAGGTAGTTATAAAATTTATTTAATAACAAATATAAAATTTCAATTTTTTTGCTTCAATTTACTTTATCAAATACTTGATTCTACTATCCTTATTAGAGAATAGGGTATTAGTATATCTATATCAATTTCTTTTTCTAACTGATATCACTAATCTTTCAATATTATAAGACTAACTTAGGGTTCGTTTGGACTTTAGTTTTAAAATCTAGGTTTTGTTCAGTATTGGGCTTGTTTGCAACAGCATTTGTAAAAGTCAAATGTACTTTCAACAGTATTTTTCCTTAAAACGAGATAATCTCCTTCACATATTTGCCTTAGCTTGAGTAAAGGTATTTCTCTACCGCTTTATCAAACGGGCCCATTTACATTTTTCAAAAAAGCCATCATGGAAACAAAATTTAGGTTTGAAATCTAATTTATGAAAAAAAGCTATTTTCTTGTAAAATCAAACTCTCTCATAATAAATTTCTTCTTTCCTCTTTCATGTTACTTTTTGCCTCGAAATCCATAAAAGTTATCATCACCATAATTTTTCAAACACAATCACCTTTCAAAACCTATATTTTGTCTCGAACTCCGTAAAAGCTATTATCAAACGGACTTTTAAACGAGCTCTTAACATCAATTCATCCCTTCCCTTTCCTTTCCTACCTTTTTTTCAAATTAAAAAAATTGACACTAACAATTTGAAGTTATAAATGAAATTCGACTTGCAAACTCTTACTTATCAGAATTATAAATCATTTCTACTCACATTTGATAGCATGTTGCATCCAAGCTTTCACTTTTGTTACCTTCCCCTCAACTTTCCTAGCATGACAAATGATAGAGATTTCATCCTCACCCCCCCATACAAACTTAAAATGGAGTTATGATTCTTTGAGAGGTTGAAGAGAAATACAAAATCACTCTTCATTTTAAATTGAAAAATGTAATAATCACATATGCAATTTTTTTTACTTTTAATTACATTTGCAAAATGATATCTATTTTAAAAAAATTAATGGAAAATCTTCCATCACAAAAGTTATTACTGAGATATACTTGAATTTTTTTTGTTGACAATGTATTTTGAAATTTATTTAGGATGCAAGTACAACATATTTTAAAAAAAGGTGCAACTCTTTTTTATACTTATGCAATTTATATTTAACCACATGCAAAACAGAAGAATTTGAATATAATCAAATGGACCCGGTGACCCGATGGGCCTCCGATTCAGCAACTTCTCATCTCGCTCCAAATAAAAAAAATTGTGGATAAGAGCATCCAAAGCCAAAATCGTTGGCAAAGCCAGGTGAGGTGAAGACTCAGACTGTCACTTCTCTTCGCCGGACCTTCTTCCATGGCCGGGATCACCAGCACCTTCCCCTTCAAACTCATCAATACCAGAACGGCTTCAACCTCACCCTATCCCCTACCTCCATTATCTTCTTCTGATTCTAAACTCTTTGGCTTTCGTCTCTCTACTTCCAATTCCCTCCGGCTCGATCCTCCTTCTGCTTCCATATCCTTCGCTCCCGTCGCCGCCCGTTATGGTGGCGGTGATTCGAGGAGGAACCGAAATGACTCCGACGACGAGCAACTCCTCAACTTGGATAACATTAGGTACTGAATTTCGAATTCTTGGGAATCTGTTTATTTCTCTCCGAATATTCTTGGAATTTGACGACTCAAGGGTTTCGTTGCTTGATGGTTTGTAACAGTTCTGCCACTGTGAGACTTATTGATGAGAATCAGAATATGGTCAGTGACAATTCCTTTTATATATTTATATGCACTTTAAATTTGAATCGGGTATTCATTTGTTTCGTTTGTTTGACTGCTGGAGAAGCAAGTGGAATGCTGCAATTTGATTGAACTGAAGGATAATAGTATGAATTCAGTTATTCATTTATTTTGCCTACTACACATTTTGAAATTTCCACGGTTGTGTTAGCTAATAGTGTAGACTCTCTGATTCATCTTCTTGGGATTGCATCACTCTCCATTTTGAAAATGTGTTGTCTACGGTTTTTGCAGGTTGGTGTAGTGTCCACGAGTCAAGCCATTCAAATGGCTGAAAATGCTGAACTTGATTTGGTATGTTGTATTTCACTTGTCTTGACACTTTAAGACGGTTATAATTGTATTCTGAAGGGCTGGTTAGGATCTGTGTTTCTCTATTGCTTATTAGGATACGGCATATCCAACTACATTGAACCGCAAATATGATGATTCTCTTTCCTTTTCACCTATTCGGTTATCCACCTTCTTAAGGATTTTATGAGAGGGCGGGGAAAGGTATGATAGCATTCGTTCAACATTTATGGGATGGGCTCGTAATATGTTATCTTTATGCCATTAGCTATCCATGTCTGGTGACTATTGTCAATTAATGTTCTCTCTAATAATTTAAGCTAATCCATAGATGTGACTTATTATTTTTTGATATTAGCATTTCACTTATGACTCAAAGTTAAGATAGAGAGGAAGATGAAGTTATTTCAAGCAATTTAATTGGACAATGAACTAGACAAGTATTACAAAGAGAGAATAGAAGTGATGGCGATAAGATATTCAGATCTACTTCAATGTGAAAATCTTAATCTGGAGACTCTTCCTAGTTGTTCCATCAGTGTGCCCTTGCAATGGAGTGTGTGAAGATTTTCTTATGATATAGTTTTTAATTCATAATCATTGAAATAAGTGTTGTCTTTGACATGAGTACAGAGACTTATTTTTATCTTCTGTGCAGGTAATAGTATCCCCAGATGCAGATCCCCCAGTTGTTAGAATAATGGATTTCAAGTATGCTCTTTATATTTTGAGAGAAACTGTGAACTTTTGACTTGACTAAAAGTTGGTGAAACTTTATTTTTCTTCTTTTACAGTAAATATAGATATGAGCAACAAAAGAAAAAAAGAGACCAGCTGAAGAAAAGTGCTGGTGGGCATTGCATTTTTAGATTTTTCTGTTTTTTGTTAACTTGTATGAATCTTGGACTCCTGGAGTAAACCATAATATACTGACAAGATAGTTTTTTGAATGTAGCTAGTCGAATGGATTTGAAGGAGCTCAAAATGGGGTAATTACAGGCCTTTTTTCCTCTTCCCACTTTTCTTAGTTTTTTGTCAAAGACAATAAATAGGAAAAAGGAAAATTAGTGTTAGAGATGTTTTCTATACATTGGCCCCTAATGTTGTCATACCATTTAAAGTTTATGCTATGATTTAGTTATATTTCTAAGTGATAACCCACTTCTTCAGACATAGCAGTGGTAAACATGGCTCATATTTGCTTTGGTTCCAAGTTTTAGCAATGCACCTTTTTTATTTTTAGCATATGATTGTTCATTGTTTTTAATTTTTTTTTTGGTCAGTTCATTGTTTTCAATTATTTGAGCATTTCTTTTCACAGATACAACATAGATCAACATGATTATTCTGTCCGCTTGAAGGCTGCGCAGAAGTTTTTGAAAGATGGGGACAAGGTTACATGAATTTCTAAGAAATGTTTTGTTATATATAGAACAAAGATGAATCATCCACGTGCTATTGACGTCTAGAGATTGTTTGATGAATTCTTGCAGGTTAAGATCATAGTAAACCTCAAGGGCCGTGAAAATGAATTTAGAAATATTGCTATTGAGCTTATTAGACGCTTTCAGAATGATGTTGGGGAGGTAATTGATGCCCCTTTGTTATATATCATGATTAAATTATATTCAAGTATATGAGAAAATGACTACAAGACCATTAGGTCTTAGAACATTGTAGTAATGTTATTTATGGTCGCTTCACTTCTATTCAATATTTGCGTAATTATATCTATTCAGACTGCGTTAGTGCTTTCGTTCACACAATATTCTTATATTAACTCCTGTTTCTACTTATTTTTAGTGGAGCCTATTGGTTCTATTGCTTAATTGAATGCTAAATCCAAATCACTCTTGGCTGATGCGCAGCTTGCGGCAGAGGAATCTAAAAACTTCCGCGACAGAAACATCTTCATAGTATTGGTTCCAAATAAAGCTGTTCTTCAGAAAGCACAAGAACCATCCAAGAAAAAAGACAAACCAGCAGCGGATAAAGTCTCTGCTAGTGTCCAAGCCTAGCCGATTATAGTTGATGCAAAACTTCTTGTGATGGTAGAATAGGTTGTTGGTAACTTGTATTCCTTCTTCTTGGCTGGGATATCTCATCTGCGATTGCTGTATAGATACTTATAATTTCTCTACAATAGTAACTTTGTAGAATTTTGAAATGATAGAAGCAGCCTTCTCACGTTTGCAATTTTTTAGTTGCTGAAAGGATCTCACTAGCCAAGCTTGTCAAAAGTCAAAACAACGATACATGGCTGATAGACTGCTGTATCTTCATAAACGCCCTAACTACAGCTCACCAATTAGCTTTTCCTCCCAAGGAATCTCCACAATATCTCACTGAAAAGCTATGAGGTATTAAATCGAAAACACCTATTTGAATAATTACAATGTATTCAGTTCAGAACAGCAATGTTCGCTTAAAGAAACTTAAAGTTCTTTATTAACTCTAATCCCCCCCCGGGGCAAATAGCATACATAAGGGTGTTTATAACCTATGAGTAAGATAAAAAAGATAAATATTTTCTATAAAATAATATCATAAAAGATAAATTAATAATATCCTAAAGTTTTTTAAGATGATTTCGAACATCTAAAAGATAGATCAAATCTTCTTAATAATCAACTAATTACAAAATAACCCCCTTAAGTAATAAAATTGCATAGAAAATAAAAATAAAATGACTTAATTATCCTCTTTCATGCACGTCTCTTAATAATTGAACATGAAACAAGATATATAATAGAATTGGCATATCTGCCCTCTATATTCTCATCAAAAAGCCTCTAGGAGAGATAATTAATTTGGCCCGATATATAAGCATCCATTGTAAACTATTAAATCTGATTCAGTTAGATACTCATGCGCGTGTGTATTTAGAGATGAAGTCCTCTTTATCCACCCATCATTGATTCTTTTAAACCTTTTTTAGGTATTTGTTATTAGCTTCTTTGAAATACTTTTCTTAAGTAGTCATCGTTGCTGGGTCATGTGTTGTCTCCATATGAACATTAAACACTAAGTAAGAGCACTTAAATATTTTCTCAATTATTTTATTAATAAATATATATACATGTATACATATACATATATGTGGAGTGTACCGGCCATTTTCCTTGACAAGATAGTTGCATCTATATTGATAAATCATGCGCATTATTGCTCATTCTTATATATGTTCTTCCAAGCCAAATGTAACGCCTACAATCAAACAAAAGGTATTCAATTATTTTTATGTTGGTTGGTTAAAAAACTAATAGTCTGCAACGAATGCTTATGCATGAGAAATTTGCTGCTAGAGAATTTTCTGTCCCATTCTGGCCTTAAAGGCTTCTCTTCTATGATAAATTTCAATATTTTGCTCATTTGCTTTGCATTTTCCTTTGATTTGCCTGATACAAAATTACAACTTACATGGAGGAGAGGGCCGCTAGTGTAGGGGGAGGAGGGAAATTCAAACAATGTAATCCCAACATGATAAGATAAACCTAAAAGAAATTTACAATGGTAAAGATACACATAAATAATTAACTATTATATATGCCATCTATCATGACTGAGATAGGTTTAGCTCAGAAGCAGTTCAGGTTCAATCTGGTTGAAAATTGAAGTTACTCATTTGTCTCCAACACTTGTTTCATTTGCATTAGATGTGTCCGAAGGCTATTTTCCTCCGCCTGTTTTAGCCAATGAAAAACAGATTAGAAAAGTAAGATAAAGGAGTTCAGAAAGAGGGAGGGGCAAAAGAAGAAATGGGGAAGCAATGCATGTTATTCGATTCATAATGAGGTAAATGGAACACTTTTTTTTCCTTTTAATTATCATGACCATTTGACTGCGTCAACTTCAAGCATTGTCGGACTTAGGTGTGGATAATTCTCCCAAAAGCGTATTTTTTCATTCATATAAATTCGAACTTGAGACCTCATGTTTAAGTGGTCAAAACCTTTTCCACTAGAACCAATGCCTATTGGTAGGTAAATGGGAACAGAGTTATAAAGATATGCACTTCCACTCAAAATGTCTGTCTAAGGGACTTGCTCAGGTGTTGATATACCCGTCTGTAACCCAAACTACTATTTTGCTCTCCATTCAGGAGCATATGGGACATCAAATTGGAACCACATACTTCCCACTAAACATTCTTTTACTGAAAGAAGTCCTAAACATCAGCAGACAAGGTGGGGTAAACTCAAAGGTATGCCCTCATTTCAAGTCAACTTTTCAAACCCTAATATAACTAGGTTGAATTATTTGACCGACACGCACTGTGAAGCCACTCGATAGGAAAATAAAAATGTGGGCCTTACTTGCATTTGATACAACAGGAATGATGAAAGGAACACAGTAGAAAATAAGTTAAGTAGATTAAGGTCATGATCTAAGAACTATATTTTTGCGACATATATCTGAGGAAATTGATAGAGCCATAAAATATTCCGAGTTTTATTTAGATAATTTGAATTACTCTCACCTGTTTAGCTGCTGCCGAAGCCAGAAGCTCTTCACATTCATCAAGCATGGCTTTTTCTTGTGCTGCTAAAGTGGCAAGTTCAGAAACCAAATGGTTCATGCCCTCCACCTGTCATACACATAAAAAAATGGTGTGGGGTCAGCACCTAAAATGTAAAATTTAATGTGATATGATAATGAAAAAAAAGAATGTTTGTGAGACCCTTCACTAGTTTGGTAATTGAGATGAAGAAAATGAATTAGGAAGCACTTTGCAAAAAGAAGAGAGGGGGGAGGGGGTTGACACTAACTGCATTTTGCTACAGAATAGCATTATGGGCAGGTGTAAATTGATAATGCAAAGTCATAGCAAGCTTATCTCAAAGCATTCACCATCATTGATATTGAAACACATCATACAAAACAAGTCAATTGTAGATCATTAAACCTACCTTTGCTAGCAAAGAACAGATTGTGGATCCCATTGCTTGCATGACATCGACAGCTGAGCAGATTGCAACCTTCAAATCCTCACTATCTGCCTGTAAAACAACATTAATTTTGAGGACCCTCTGCCTGGTTTCCAGGCATCAAAACCAAAGGAATCTTACAGGCTACAACCATACTTACCATTGCCCCCCCAGTTACTGGGAGACGAAAAATGCCTGCCTTTAAATCTTCTATAGCTCCTGCTAGAGCATTAAAATGGTCACTTTCAAGTGAAGCCCATTCATTGAAGTGGGCCATCTGCTTCAGTCATCAGTAAAATTTTAAGAAAAGCTTAGCTATGTAATGAAACAATTCAGAAAATTGGAACCTCAGCTTCAAGGAGATTTCAAAACTAGATGAGTATTAACAATCCCCCCAAAAAAAAACGAAAAAAAAAAAAGATCAGATGTCCCAAAGTTCCAGCTCGAAAAGGCAGGTAAAAAATTTCTTAGAAATTCTGATATTATGATGTTCACTTTAAATACATCATTTGCATCACAGATTATCGATCTAGTGCCCTGTAATTCGCATTACTCAAGGCCATTAATATATACTTTATAAAAGAAAAGTGAACAAAAACAACACTATTGCACAACCAAAAATATAACCCAGCGTGAGAAATGAAAGATTTCAGCAGGAAGCATTACTTGACCGTTCAAAATAGAGTTCAACTTCAGTTCGAGCTTCAGCTGGTGGAGATTGATCCTCTTCCTAATCACGGAATCCCACACAGACAATGTAGTGTTCCATACATTATACAGAGTTCTCTGCACCATTGAACAAGTTCTTGTAAAATATGGGTGGTAATTATTAGATCTATGATTCTATGCAATAATATATATAACAGAAAGACAAATACTTAAAACGTAATAGTGTGCCAGTTAGTCCAACAAGTCATACCTCCACAGTGGCATTTTGGATATAAAGTACAGCCTCAGCTCTTGCATTGGCAAATCTCCATTGCAGATATCTGTTATAAACAAGCCGTAATTGGTGAGCATCCTCAATGTTGGCTGCATCCTTTTTACCTCTTTTAAAATCAGCAATAAAACTGAGCACTGAAATTGAACAGTTGAACTGACTGGATAGATTGGTTGCCCTAATGCGGGATGGACTGGCCCCTCTGGAAGGGGGTGTTAACGGCCTTGACCGAGATGGACTCAGACCTCTTGAATTAGAAGAGGATAGAGCTGAAGTCTTACTTGGTGAACAAGGACGCAATCCTGGAGTTGGCAAAGATTGAGATCTAATGGGTGGAGCCAATAATACTATTTTATCAGATGAACCTGCAGGAACAAAATTTTGAGGGCCTGCTACTAGTAGCGAACTATCATCAACAGGTTTCACCTTGCTTCCTACTTTACTATTTTCAGGAAGCATTAATAGTCTTGAAGCATCTCTAGAAGACTTTTGGAAGGGCTTGCTTGTTTCATTTGGAAAAGACAATTTTCTTGGTGAAGACGACCCGGTACAAGGAACTAAAGAGGGCAATGTTCTGATTGCCCTATCAGCAAACTCAACACTACTATGAACCGCATTAGAAGATACCTTCCCAACTATTCTGCTCGGCCACCGATGCTGATCTATCAACCGAGAATGCAAGCCATCAACTGGTTTGGAATTTTCTGACTGATCAGAAGCATTCTTCCCTTTGAGAGGACTCCTTTTTCTCTCTGGACTAGGCTTACGTATGGTTGGTGCTTCAACCTGCTTGTGTGCAACATTTGAAGTCGATCTGAGAGTACGATCAGAATTCGAGACACTTGGCTTTTCTTTCTTGCTAACAGGGATAGAAATGGTATCTGACTGGAAAGAAACACTCAAGCTTCGCATTGTGGAAGGCCATAGACTCTCCTGTAAACGACTAACTGTTATCTTTTTTGATGATGTCTGCACATTGACAGATGACTCATGAACTGGTGTAGAGGGCCGTCTTGGAGGAGAAGGAGTTGAAGGCCGCCTCTGTTCCGCTGATTGAGCTCTTTTATGTAACAATTGGGAAGACTGAATTGTTGTTGTTCTTGTGAGGTTCGGAGATGAGCATCGCCGGGAACTGGATGATGACGTTGCCAGAGAAGGTGAGCTATACCTTGTCCGGTGGGTGACTGCATTGTTCTTTTTGGCCGAAACCAAGGGTGGCTTTCGGGTCTCCGCAGCTCGGAGTCTGCGTAATGCTTGCTGTGATTGACATACATCCATCCACTCTATAGAAATCAGACTACATTGATCAAATGTTTCATAAAACCAAACCAGATTCGGCAGCTGTGGCAATCACATGTCCCGCATTCAACGGAACAAAAGAACAGCGCCAATTACTCAGAAAGAAGATCCTTTTCTCTGCAATAAATCTGCCACAGGCGAACGGCTAAAGGTAAGACATATACTACAGACTGGTGAATAAAAGAAAAGCAAAGAACATCCAATTGTAAAGTAAACGGTAAGTGATTTTTTTTTCTTTCAAAATTAAAAAGCTCCAAAGTCACATCTTTCCAGAGAACCAGACTGTCCGAGAACAAATTTCAGAACCATAAGTGATAAACGCATGTGGGTATGTTTTTCTCATCAAATAAAGACCAAATCCAAGCAGATCAGGCCACTGCAAGAAGAATTTATAGATGGAAATCAACATCTGATGATGTAATGAGTCACAGAAACTCGCGGGAACTGTCTCGCCGTACATTGGTGTTGCTTATGGCTAACCAAAGATTCATTCGCAGGGGAAGGGGTCCCCCTGGGATAATTGAGCATGCCGAGGGGAAGTAAACCGGAGAACCAGAGGGTGTAGGATAATAATAAGAAATAGCGTATTAGTTTAAGAACACAGTTTTTTCATTTTTAATTTTATTTATATTTATTCATTTTGTGAATGAAGATACAGACTTTAATTTAAATTTTTTCCCCTTTTCTGTCTTTCCCACGAGAATGCCTATATCGCGTCGTGCGCTGGCTCGCAACGTGTTCACTCCACATGAGCTCACTCTGTCCTTTTTCTCTTCTCACCCCTCATGAAAGCGAATTCAATCAATGAAAGCGATGACAAAACCTACAGGGGGCAGAAAAAAAAAGAAGCTTATTGTTTTTCCAAGATGAAATGAACCACAAACAATTTTTTTGCATAATAATAACTGTTTCGTGAGTTTCCTCCACAGAGAATTCCCAATAGAATCTGCAAATTATGTCCTTTGTTTGTATCGTAATATTATATTTCTTTAGTTTATTCAGAGAGTTGAAACTCGCAGGTGCTCATGTTCTGAGGAAGATGGGTAAGGACATGGAGGACCACGTGCGAGGGCGATCATTGTCCATCCCCATGAAACCTATATTGTGCAAACCTAAGATGCTTCGCAGATACAATCAAACAATTCTGATTCTGAGTCATTGCTTTCTCCAAGATTATAATAATATAGCAGTGATTTCCTCTCGAGTTTTGACAGCCATTAATAATTTGACAGATATGTGTGTGTATACGAACAAGTTCCATCGATGAACGCGATAAACAATTTTCCCTGGAATCTCCGAAAGAAACAAAGGGATCTGAAACAGGGCTCGATGACATTTGTCTGGGTTTACAGGCTCGTGTCTCTTTTACTTGGGACACGTTGAGCGTTTCACTACTCGGTGCTCTCTCTCTCTCTCTCTCTCTCTGCGACAAAAACTCCAACAGAAAGAAAAACAAAACGCAAATCTACATTGGATTCTATTCTGAGAAATTCATGCTCATTGCTCAATCAAGTAGCTAAACGGAGTTGATTTTTTTAAAAAAAACTTAATTAGGACCAAATTTAAGTTATTAGCAAAATCGGTTGCAGTATATTAAATAAAAGAAGAGAGTACTTACTGTTTCTTATAAAATAACCATCTCTGATCAACTGATAGCTTCTTCGAAACTTAATCGGCGATCAATCCATCGTCTTCCGAGAACGAATCCAGAAAACTCTCAATTCTTCTAGAATCAAATAAAGACTAAGACGTCAACTCTCTAGAGAAGGTCGCAGGAGAAGGACAGAGGTGTGACGGCCGGTCGTCGGTGGGAAATTCTCGGCAAGATTTAATAGCTTGAGGCTGAGCCGTTGCATATGGCGGGGGTAAAAGGAAAACGAGAAGCGAGACGGTGATTGAAAGAAGTAAATCCATTTATAACAAATAACATTTTTTTAATGAGCAGTAAAAATTCATTTCGGTGACAATTTCCCCTTTTAAAATAAATAAAAATTTAATTTAAAAAGGGAATTAGAGGAAAACGGTTTTTCAGTTAATAAAAAGGACAGAGTTGGCACAGTCGTGTCCCGCGCCAAGGCGCGTTCCTGCTTTTGATCACCGAGTCTCACAGGCTGAGATCCTACGGCTTAAAAAAAACTTTTTCGAATGATTCAAAAAAGAATTAATTTTTTTACTGACAGCAAGGGCCTTGTTTGAAAGCTCATTTGTAAATTTAGATTTGATTTTAAAATTTAGATTTTATCTAAATACAAAAATTTTTTAAAAAGTTATTTTGGTTACAAAACTTCAGTTTAAAACCTAGATTTTCTCTTTCCTACTTTTTTCCTCTTTCCTCTTTCATCTCTCTTACTTTTTTCCTTCTTTTTCTTTCCTCTTTCCTACTATTTTTCCTTATTTCTCTTTCCTCTTTCTTACTTTTTCTTTCTTCTCTTTCATCTTTTCTACTTTTCATTCTTTCTCTTTCTTCTTTCCTACCCACTGTTTTGCATCGAAATCCGTAATAACTAATAACTTCCCAAACATAAATCACTTTTCAAAACATAGATTTTACCTCGGAATCTGTAAAAGTTATTTTTTAAAATCTATTCTCCAAAACCTAAGTTTTACTTCGGAATCTGTAAAAGCTATTCTGAAAAGAGTTTCCAAACAAGCCAAAATATGGCTGTTAAACATACATGTTCAGATTATCCAAAGATTTCATTGCTTACAAAAATGTTCAGATAATTTTTTTTTCTTATAAACTTTAAATATGTAATACATAATTCTTTAAGTAATATTTTACTTAAAAAATTGATCAAATTAGCTCATTTTATTAAGGCAAAACTAATACCAAGCCTTTAGAGTTTTTCTAGTTTTGATTGAGGTGTTTACATTTTCCCCTTTTTATTTTATTGGGTTTTTTATGTTTCTTCGTTTAATTTATTGGTCCATAAACTCTAAAACCATTAAATAACGAGTAAGTTGTTAAAAAGCCATTAATTATTAATGATATGGCAACCAACTGAGTAATCTAAGAATGAGTTAGCGTCATAAACTTCTTTTTTCAATATGATTTACAATTTACGAAATAAATACGTGAAATGAGTTTTTTTATTTGTATGAATGTGATTTCGACTTTAATACAAACAGAGCTACTCATGGGCATACTATCGTTGATAGTGAACTTCACTTGTTAATTAGTGAAGACACTTATTATTTTTTAACAACAGGTAATATTACCATATTTTAAAAGAAAATTGAGAGCAACATCATACTCTTTGATAATTTAAGATACCTAATACTTGTGAGAATTGTTTGAAAAGGCAAAAAAAAAGGGAAAATGACATAAAAGAAACATGAAAGATGTAAAAGAATAGAGAGGTGATTCAAAATTCAAAAATCTAAAAATGAATACTAATATCTCAAGTGCCTTTATGAAATTACAATGAAATAACAAAAAATGCCCCTAAACAAAAAAATTAAAAATAAAATCCTTCAGCCATCGGCCGACTGCCGAAGCTCCGACCAGCGGTCATTGACAGGCCATTGAAGCTCCAGCAGCAGTCGACTTACTAGTGGCTGAAGGGTTTTATTTTTTAAAAATTTTATTTAAGGACATTTTTATTATTTCATTATAATTTCATAAAAACATTTGAGGTACTGATACCCACGATTAGATTTTTAAATTTCAAATCAGCTGTTCTTTTCTAGAAGAAAAAAGAAGTCCTTGTAATTATTTTTATAAATTTCATGACGTTGAAAGTTGAAGCCTTATCTTTCCAAAAGAGAAGTGGTTAGAAAGGATGTGAGTGATGAGTCAAAGGGTAGAAGATGGAAAAGACAAGGCAGAGGTGACAGCTTGAGGTCACAATCAACAGGATCAACGAAGCGTTGAAAAAAAAAAAATTTAATTTAATGAACGAAAGATCCTAATTTTTTTTTACAATGATTAGCTTCCCTCTGTCAAATGTTGATTCTTAGTTTTGACTTTTCCCCCATTATAAAATGTTTCTTTAAATATCAAATATTACATAATTATATCCGAAAAATCTCGTATAGGTCGTTTGAACTTTTTATTTATTTGTAAATTAATCATTTTTTAGATTTATCATACTCTCTTCAATCATAAATATAATATTTAATTTATAGTGTAATTTACATCATTGTAGTACAAATTATGCAATAAACGATATCTTACATTTAATAACAAAGAAAGTAATTAAAAAAGATTGTTATTGTTTTAGGATTGCAGCCTGTATTGAGACTTTTGGAGGGGAATATATAAAATTACAAAGATCTCTAGTGATAATTCATAAGGTAAAACAAAGATATGGGATTAAGGGATTAATTCGTTTCAAATGATGTTATACTGTACTAAATAAATATGTGATAAGAATTTTAAAATGTGAAAAAACTTTTTTTTTAATTTATTGTATAGCAAAATAAATGCTCCCAAACATAAACCATCTTAGATGCGAAGATGAACATTTCAGTTATTTTTTCTTTTAAAAGTTTTTCAAATATATAAAGATGATATATTCTTGCCAATATATATATATGAATGAGGAAATTATGAGCATTCATTGCTTCTGTTTTGGAGGGAAGGCTGATTATGTTCAACAAGTAGATACTTCAATTTCTAAAATGATTAAGAATTCAGAGTTATTGAGTCTGTGAATAAAACTACTTCAAGAGACTTGAGTAATCTTTTTTAGGTTTAACCGCACCCAACTATGAATAATATAATGGATTCATTTGAAAACGCAGTGGAAAAATATTTTTACGTAAGTCGGAATAAATATGTGAAGGAGATTATATCGCTTTACGAACAAAATTATTGAACAAGTTTTTAAGGAGCCTATAAGTGTTGCCAAATAGGACCAATATGTCAAATATTCTCTGATTATAAATTAATGAGCTAGTTGAGAGGTTTTTGTTGATTTTAAATATAAGATTTTAATTCATAAATGAACAAAAATCAATTTAATTGAGGAGTTTTCATAAATGAAGATAATGATTCAAGGTGTATTTTAGGATAGGTAACGTATACTTGTTACTAATAACCAATTTAATTAATTTTTTTAATATTTGCAAATGCTGATTTTATTAATATGTATAAATTAATTATCTAATTTAGTAATTTCTATATTTAAATTTATTATCTACGATTAGATTGATGGAGTAATTTGATAGCCATTGCACACTTTGAATTGGTGTTGGAATCTCAAGACAAGACTTGTCCTTTTGTCTTGAAATTCTCAATCTCCTTGCATATGCCATCCCTCTTCATTGTCCTCTCCTCCTCTTCTTTTTTTAACGGCAAGCCAACACGCAAGATCCAACTCATTCGATCCGTTTGATAAAACGGTGGGTAAGTATTTTTACCATTTATAAGATAAATGTGTGAAGGAGATTATCTCGTTTTACAGAAAAATAATGTTGAACGTACTTTTGGGGTGTTGAGAAACTTTTCCAAACACATCTATTACCAGTGAGGGGTGACAAATTTGTTCTTTAACTAAACTCGTGGCTAATTGCTAGTCCATGACAACTTGTTAATAATTTTTTAAAAAAGATCTTATTGATATGAAGTTACAATGCAGATTAAACTAACGGGTCCCAATCAATACCCATTTGAAAAATCATTGGAAGAATATTTTTGGTTAGAATGCATTTTGAAAAATGATTTTTATCTAGAATTTATTTTGAAAAATCAAAACTTGTTTGGATAAACTTGTAAAAGGTGACTTTTGGTGGAAAGTGAAAAGAAAAAATGAATCTCATTAAATAATACATATGAACATATATATTTTTTATTTTATATTGTGATAAAATTAAAGAAAAATAAATTGATAAAAACTAGTTAGAATATTTCAAGTCGAGTGTGCAAATTGAACAAGTCACTGATAAAAATGAGTTTCCAAACACGTAGAAAGTAACGAAAAAAACTATTGGTGGGGAGATGAACCCTCATCTTCCCTTACCATCCTCCACCGCTCTTCTAACAATTAACTTATCTTTTAAATGATTCAAATTTAGTCTTTTATAAAATTATTATCAAAATGTTATATTATGATAAGAAAAAAAAATACTCAATCAAATTCAAATTGTTAAATTTCGAAATGAATAATTTCATGATACCATAAGGAAAATTTTAAAAAAATATTTTGTATAAAACATCAAATATATGAACCATTTAAAAGATTGATATTTTGGTTAGGAAACAAAACGAGAGGGAAAAATAAAAGGTTTCTCTCCCTAATTGATGTGCCATATGTCGATCCCATTTGGTATGCTTTTGAGGCACGGAGTATATTTTTATACGGTATGCAAAAATCTCATTAGCATATTTTTTTTAAAATAGCCTATAAATAATTTTATAAAATACATTAATAAATATGAACTAATCTAATGGTATAGACTATATTATAAGATATTTTTTCAGTGCATATAATCAATTTATAAAATAACTGTTTGATTTAAATGAAAGGTAAATAGATAGCTTAAGTGGGGCCTCTCTCCACTTTGAGACACCTATCATGGGGAGCCCCATAGCAAGACCATGTGAGACTATTAGCTTCCTGCAAACAAACTGTACTAAAAATTGAGGATCATGACTTCCTTTGTCCTTGCCAAATTAGAATAATGCACATTCCCACCGATTTTGTTCTTTCTATTTTTTATTTGTAATTAAATATTGCAATTGCATTGGATGCCATGTCGGTCCCAATTAACAAAAGAAAACAGCAGCAGCTATAACATGCTCTTTCCTTGTGTGGAATTTTTTTTCCCCATCTTTTTAATATCATGGGTACTGAATGAGTATCTTATGACTGACATAATGTACCCATAAAGGTATCATTTGGCTTTGAGCTTTGCCTTCACATGATACCTTCCGTTTCATAGTCTATACAGATAAAATAAATGCAGAAAAATCACTGCAAAATTGTAATGATATAGATAATATATATATATATATATATGCTATGAGTAATAAATTATTATTCTTCATGATCAGAGGAATATATAACTTTCAGCGACATACTTTGTTTTTATGGTGACCAAGTTCATTGGCTCCAAGATATCATGTTGTCTAGTGTTCACTCAATAAGCCTAGAACATTATAGGCTCTCTCATGTATTATAAGTTCTCTCATTCATGAACCAATCACAAGCTTTTGCGATGAAATGGTACCTTTAAATAACTTCTTGTACAAAGTGATTCTTAGGAATACCAAGCCAAAAAAAATATAAATCATGGACAATGAACTTTTTTTTATGATATTTCCTATGCTTCAAGGCGTAAATCAAGGAGCTACCTATATAAAATGACAATTACCTAACTAAATTGATGGTCACCTGAAGCTACAGCTACCAAGTCAAAACGTTCAGAATTTGAGGTTGTTGTGTTATGCTTCAACCTTTCAAGCAGCAAGAAGCCTCTCTGTATGCTTGTCAATCTATGCCAAGATCAATGGGAAAAAAGAAAGCCGAGGATCAAAATCATTCCAAGGGCTATGATTACTTCGTGCATCATGCCTCGATCAAAGTCGTTGAAAAATGATAACAGAACTTTTTATACCTGCACAAGCACAAGAGCAAAAAAAAAAGAAGCTTCAAAATACAATCCATGGTTTTTTGCTCAATGACAAGTTCACTACTCTTTGAGCAAAGAAAAAGGTGTTGACAAAACTTTCTTAAAGTTTCTCAAATGAAAAATGATACGTGGAATTGTGGATGGACTTTTCTTTACAAATGTCAATTATGTGATAGCTAGTTAAGAAATATCTGTGTCATGTTTTTACTGAAGAGCTGATAACAACCACTTGGGGGAAAAAGGTTATGCCAAAGAAGAATTATTTCACTACCTCAAATATAATGTGATGAGACTGGGATAATGGATGCAATTCCACTATCCACAGCAATTAGTAGCAGATCACCTGTAATTTGTGCACTTGGGCAACACTAGCAGGTAAAACCGAGAAAGAATCAGAGGTTGCCTAGTACTTGAAAAATCCAACATTCTGAGCTTTGCCCAGAACAGACTCAATGTCCCCATGAAATAAACTTAAGTTTTTCGCCACAGCAAATCCAGCATACATTCCATCCACCGCTGCACTAATGATCCCACCAGCATAACCTGCTCCTTCACCAACCGGGTAAAGTCCTTTCAAAGAGGTGCTTTCATAAGTGTCAGCATTGCGTGGGATTTGGATTGGAGAACTAGTCCTAGTCTGGAGTAAAAAAATTGAAATGAAAAGAATGAACCTTAGAAGTGAAGACATGACATCAAGTCCTGCAGAAATTTTTATTGCTAACTGCGTATGGAACCAGGATCTGGTGAACCATTGTGTGCATGCATTTGAACGTGTGTCATGGGGCAATTTAAAACAGAATTTGTCCACTCTGATAAGATTAATATTATGGACACAAGCACCATAGTACCAAGATTTAAAAAAAAATAAAACAATAAAAAAAGTAAAAGCATCTTGTTACCTCTACACCATGTAGGAGTGCCTCTTTAGAGATAAATCCTGGCAACTGAAATGGGAAGTTCAGGGGGGAATTGTGCCTCGGTAATTAGAATAGATCATTTTTCAAGAGGGCATTGAAATACTAGAGTAGAAGGGTACAGATGTTGCCAACCTCCTTGTCAAATGATACAATTGAATGCTGCAAGGCCTCTGTTATATGAACAGGAAATAGCTGATGAAGATTTGTTGCCTTCACACCCAAACGATAACTTGATGGAGGCACCGATGTCACTGGCCCAAACAAGTTAGCATAGTTAAACTGAGATCTGGAAGTAACAAATAAAGGATAAAATTTGAAACATTTACCTGATAGTTTCCTTTCCAAAAAGTCAGTCACTGCCTGGACAGGCACCGTGAAGCTTCCCCCTCCCATTATAGCAGCTATTTGCTCAAACTCTTTCTGAACAATAGGAGTATTAATCTATTAGATGCAAAAGTTTAAATCAAGAACTCTGCTATATAGCTGGATATTAATGACAAATCATTTTGTATATCACCAGTGTTAAAAAACGAAAAAGGTTGAAGATTTTTAAACTGCATAATCTGATTACAAGAGAAGTAAAACATCGCTTTTGGGTTTCAACATTAGGTTTATTATGGAAACCGAACAAGAAAGTCCAATAATTTATTTTGCTCCACTTGGTAAATAAAAACATGAAAGAGAAAATAGAAGAAAAGATATTTCTTTTTAAAACATTTTAAGAGCACAATAATACTAAGCATGAATTTTGCAAGACCTACCTGAAATTCAACACCTGCGAGAGGTCCATAATAATTTAAACCCTCAAAATCCTTTGTTGTGACTGTCACCACAAGTGCAGCATTTGCCCACCTAGATGCTCGCCGAGAGAATGACATGCCATTGATGCATATTTCAGAAGGATTTGTACTCGTGAGTACCACCTACAAATTTCAAATGACATGGTAAACTTCCAGTCAACTACATTCAGCACACTAGGTCTTGTGTAAATTCAGTATAATCAGTAATAGTTTCGAGCCCCTAATCTTCTTAGGGCGACTAAATGCACCCCTTAACTTTATGACTAAGGAATTTTCCCTATCAGATCATTACAATAGGTGTTATGTAGTGATGCATGTAAAATGAATAAGTTAATTTGTCCTTTATTACTATGACGAATGACTAGACATGTAAATAAACATCATGTACTTTAATGTTTGATGAAATAATACAGTTCATGTTCCAGTCAATCATATGATATGGAAGTTAGATGAGGCAACATACCTGCCCACCTGGACACATGCAGAAAGAGTAGCAACTACGATTAGCCACCCCAGAGTTAGGTAAATCACGACCATCCTCCTCATGAAAGTAGTTGGCAACTTTGTAATCTGCCACAGGCACTCTACCTCGTCCACTCCGAACCTCAGAGGCCAATTCAGAATACTGAACACGTAAACAAATGAATTTGTTTCATAATCAGAACAGAAAATAGGAAATATATCATAATATTAAAAAGATTTGACAATAAAATAGTCTACCACCACATAACAAGGTTTAATTCATCATATTTTTTAGCATAATGCTTTTATCCCCCGAACCAAAAAAAAAAAAAACAGTTAGGACCTAGTCTACCACTAACAAGGTCTAATTCATCATATACTTAAACAATTGGCAGGACTGTAATTGACAAACTCAATTAGAACCATGTTCTAGTCCCGAGCGCTGAAGTGAAAATTATTAAAATAGTCCCTTAAATATGTGTTGGACCAAATTTGAAAATTTACCAACCTGTATGCTGTTTATTAGTTCTTGAGGATGTTCAATCCGCAGCCCTACCTGTTAATAGTTAAAAAAAATGAATGAATAAGTTCAGAACGGAAATGCTAAGAAATTTTAGAAAACATTGTTTGATCAGTTCAAGTATTGTAAGCTAGCCCAGTGGAAATACTTTCTAGTAAGAGCTGTTGCAGTGGGTAACAGCATCTATTGTTCAACACAAAATAGGAATCAGTGTCAATCCATCAAGGATCTTGAAAATGTTAAAAAATTGTGCAGCTCTCAACCAACCACGATAATGTGATACATAGAAGAATCCAAGTGAAAAAGGTCCTCACTTGTGCAGTATGAGTCTCTCCCTGCCAATATATGTCAACTAATTTCCTAGGAACACAAGGCTTTTGTCAAGTCATACTCGGGTATTGTGCCTCTATATTACATTATAGATCAATATCACCAGGACTGCTATACCAAAATAAGAACCCATTCTTCTTTTTCAGCAGAACGTTGAAACCTCGAGTGTCAAACTAGCTCCATCCCAAATGGAATAGGTAAATGAAGTACCACAAAACCAACACAAAATCACCCTTAATGGAATCTCTTAAATGTGGAGGGAGAAGTGCTACAATTTTGGAACAGGCAGATAATCAGACAAAGTACACTCGTCTATATGCTTACAGATAAGCATCACCATGCTAATAGATTGAAGTGCAGATTGAAAGATCCCATGTAGAGAAACTCACAGCAAAATCTTTTGGCTCCAGAACCACATTATGAGAAAGAAGCATTTGATATGTATCACGAGCAGAATGGCCAACCGCCAAAATAACTGCATCATATTCCATCTTCTGACTGTTTGCTCGTAATCTATCAGCTGAGTCAGATACCATAACCCCCAGAACATGTCCATCTTCAATGATTATATCGTCTACTCTTGCCCCAAACTTGATGGAGACCTAAGCACCAAAACATTATCTCTTGGTCTTTGTCTTTGCAGACAAAAGAGCAATATCATATGCATATATTTTCAATATAAAGAGGCTAGGAATGAAACTAAATTTTCAATATAAAGATGCTAGGAATGAAACTAACGCCCAAATCTTGTAGATGTTGCCGAAAGTTGCGAAGCAATGGAACCAATCTATCTGTTCCCAAGTGAGGCTTTCCGTCAACTAATATGTTTTGTGGAGCTCCAAACTGCACTAGGGTTCTCATCACCTAAATGAAGACATTAAGCCATTCATTGGAATAAGTCATACAAGTTGGAGAAAAAGGAAAAAATTATTCAGGAGTAAAAAGAAAAAAAAACTAGTTTCAAACTGTATATGATTATCGGGCCAGAGAATTAGAGAGCAAAACATTGAAAGCTATGCAATGTTTTGGTGGGGAAAAACTCAATTTCAGCTATCTCTTTTTTCAAAAGGTAACATGCCATACCTTTGACAACCATGAGAAACTATTATAAATGCAGGAAGAGTGCAAAATTCATGTAGTGGTCTATCTACATAAACATAGGTGACAACATTCTCTGTTACTTAAGCTTGCACAAATACTTACTATCAATATTTGGGTTTCAGAAAACCATTCAGTATCATTTATCAAAAGACCTGCAAAAAAAACGTCTAGATAGAGACAAATACACGAAATGAACATATCTACTTCATAAATGTAAAATATACACTAACCGCAAGAACACTGCCACTATTTTGTCCAATTCTAGTTACCAATTTCCCATCACTCCAAGTACCTGCACCACCCTGCCACAATTAAGTCCTTGGTAAAGTGAATAAATAGTGAAAATTACATGAGATGTTAGTTAAATAACCCAAGAATATGTCAATCTCTCAATAATTGAAATTAAAAGAAATAAATTGGATGACTTTGTAAGTAGTGTTCAAAATTTTGTTATCTGGAACATAGAAGTGAATGAAATTTTGAACAAAACATCTACTAGATACAACCAACAACAACAAAGCCTTCTCCCACTAGGTGGAGTCGACTACATGAATCACGGAAAGCCATTGTGCTCTATCATATTGACCATATCCATGTATATACCATGACAACAAAATTATTTTGAAGAAACGAAGCAAGATGTAAGGCACAACCTCCCCAAAGAGAAGTTGCTTTCCATTTCTAAAATCCGACGAACAACCAAAGCACCAATATCACGCCCCCTTTTTTCAACAGCCTGGCCTCTTTCCATCAATGTCACATCTGCACCAAGCTCAGCAAGAACAAGAGTGGCAAATAGACCTGAAGGCCCACCACCCACTACCACAATTTTTGGTTTCCTAGTTCCTCGGATTTGGTACAAATCTCCTGAGAAAATGTTATTCCCATCTATATTTTTCTCTAGACCTTCATTCTTATCTTTGTAATCATGCATTATACTCATCAAATCACCAAAAACTCTTCCATCATGAACATGCTCTACAAGGCCAACTTTAGGCTCTAGCCGGGAAATGAAGTCCCAAGTTCGAGGCTCTAGGTTGAGGAGGCTTTTTACATCCATGTCCACAGTATGCACAAATTTGGGCTCCTTTAATTTCTAAAAGGAATCAGTGAAACAAAATAAGTGCATTTCAAATCAATAACCTATTACAACTTAACGGATGAGACAATGATTTCACGATAAAAAAAGTCAAATAACTGATGCAAAATTTCTGTCCACTTAAGTACATTTGCAAGCTTTCACTTGGTCACATTTGGCATCCATGTTCTTCATTTTGCATTTTCTCTATATGGATGCATGCCAGTTTAAGACAAAAATAAAACTAATATGCATACACAAGAACTATAGAAATCTGAGGAGGCTCCGAAATGTATAATAACCATAACTAATCACTGATGAAAAACTGATAATCAAAATAAATGGTGGATGTATTAAAGTCAGGAGTCAAATAGAGTTCAAAATTATTGTTACAAGTAAATGCAGTATAGAGAACATACATTTTCATTAAAAAGCAGTCATTCATGAAAAAGTTGTAAGCCAAACAACTATGCAGTTACTAATGCACCCTCACCATGTATTAATATCTTGCTCAAGATTCTTGTTTTTAATGATAAATTCAGCAAGATAAATAATTTAATAACACATTTATGGGGCAGTGAAGCATTGAACAAACCTTCCTAGCATCAAATGATTTCCGAACAACAGAGAAAGCCTCACGTGGTAACAATGAAGCAACCTAGCACAACAATTGAAAATTGAATGTTACCATAGTTTAATCGCCCGAATGCTTCCACGTCACAGAGGTTTAAAGCAAAACAACTATAACAAAGGCAAATCAAACACTGCACAAACAAGAGAATGAATTGACCGAGAAGATACCGGACATTAGACTATACAAAACAAGAACTTTACGCGATAGTGTTTACCAGAGAGAGAGAGAGAGAGAGAGAGGGCTCTTAAGGACTTCACACTTTCCATTGGCCCAAACTTGAGGACAAAATACACTCCCAAAGCTCAACTTACCGGGAACTCAAGAACTTTGGCAATTTCTTCAAGAAGCCCATCCGAAACATCGAGAAAATCCTTGCCGGGATCCTTATCAACTGGAACGCCGAGCTTGTAAAGCCTCCATGTACCCTCAAACTTGTTCTTGTCATTTAAGTCTTTGAGAATTTCTTTATGCTTGGACTTTAGCTTCTTCTTCTCCGATGGGTACCTTAGCTTGCCAGTTCTCTTAGCACAGAGGATACGGAGCGTTTGGTGATGACCACCAATGCAAGGAAAACTTGTCGCAGGATTACGGGGAGGTTGACAGTAAAAAGCACTAAGCTTGAAGGAGAAAGGAGAGGGAAGACTGTGCATGACTGGTGAGAGTAGCGAGAGCAGCAGCACTGAGTGAGGCTGCAAAATTTAGAAGTCGATCGGATAAGAGTGAAACGAATATTAAAAATTAATCCTTTGCACCGATTGCAGAACTTTTCTTACCATTGTTGCTTACATTTTGCCGCCACATCGATGAATACTTGATAGTTTTTTTTCCCGCTTCATCATTATTATTGTCGTTGGCGAGAAACCATTTGATGATTCATTTGTTCATTTTATTAAATGTTTTTTTAATTGTATGCATATATTAAAATGAATAAAAATAGTGAAAGATATTAGAAACAAATATGATGTTTAGTTTAGTTTGGCGGCAAAAGAATTAGTATTTAATATATTTATTGTTTTTATTAATACTAATGAATTAGTTGTGACTTAATTTTTGAATTCGCCCACAATCTGGAGAAGAATTTTTACTATGATCTAAATGCTTAAAATATCAATTTAAATAGTTCTTAAGTATAGGATTTCTGGTTGCAAAATAAGTATTGAAATATTATTTTAAATAACACTTTTTTCATATTCATAATTATATGAATTAATATTTATAACTTCTCTTTTAGAATTCTTTTTAACGTACGAATTAAGGCCAGAGGAAAGAAACAGTGAGAAAATCTTGTTAATCACATCACATGAGTTCAAAGAGACGCAAGATGGTATATATCTCGAGGCACCAAAGAAACTTGCACAAATGGCACCTTGATTGGTCTAACTGAATAGTACTTTAGGATCATCACATGAGGTTTTCATCCAAAACAGTGACAAAAAAAAACTAGTTTAATGGCTGGCTTAATACAAAGCTGCTTATAAGGAGATGTGAGATATAAGTAAGAGAGCCCCTTTTGCTGTAGCACTATGGCTCTACCAATTTGCACCATCTGAATCCCTTGACGGGTGGAAATCATCTGGCTTCGCAATGTAGACCTCCTCAAACTCATTGTCATCTACACCACAAGGACAGAACTCTCTCAGTATTATCTTCCACATAAGGTAAAATAGAAATATAAACAAATGTGAACTGGTCTTCTCAAAAAAGCCGGATTAAGAGATATTTTGGGTTTGTTTGTTTCCATTCATTCTCTGTCAATAACTTTTTCTCCATTTAAAAATTTAAGCTATCATCAAAACTTCATCTTCTATTCTAAGTAGGTTTATTTTCAAATGTAATTCTTTAAAATAATTGTCCAACATTTGTATTTTTTTTATTTTTAAAACTTGTTTTTAAATACAGCTTTATAAAGAGTTTTAAAAACAAGGGGGGAAAACAGAAACAAACAGGCCCCTAGACTTTCATTTTTCCGTTCTTGTGCAATGTCTATGTAATCATCATATATCTAAAAACATGTGTGAATATGGGAATTTACCAATGAAGGGGAGGGGGTCGTTGCAATTAAAACAAAAACCATCATGTCATCTTAAAAATTTCATTAACTAATCGTGTCTCGGTAAGGTATCAGTCAAAGTAGGAGATTACTCCTCAATATGTAACTTAGGCCTTAACAACAACAGAGTGTAGTTCCATGAAGGAATTAAGTCTGACTAGTGAGGCTCAGCAGTACATTTGATGCATATGGTGAAAATAAATTTTGAACAGAAACAACAATTTCTCATCAGAGACCAGACACGTTTTTTATGCATTGGAAAAAAGTTTTGCATTAAATTAATGATGGCGCCAGAGTCCTCAAACATAACAATTTAACAATATTTATACAGATAACAGATTCAACTATAAGAAACCGTGTGATGCTAAATGCTAATTACCTAAGCCAAAGGCTATATTGATTTATTTTCATTCATGTTCTATATTTTCCCCCTTTTTCAACCCTTGCAGTAGGTGTGACTAAACTGAAAATTCGGTTTTACAGCAGAAAATAAAAAGAACATATTTGTAAAATGACAACGGGTATATCAGAAGGAGAGATGGAGTGGCAAATGTAAGATAAATACCTTTTCTCAATGTCAATGCTACAACAGCATCATTTTCAACCTGAACAGGAAGATAAATTGTTGGAATTCGTCAACATTTATGACACAAGTCATATAATGAGCACAAAGGCTTTCATGGGTAAAGAGGTTAAAAATGACGATGAGTGAAATAAAGCGACCAGAGAGTACGATATAGCCTAAATGCTGGTATTTCAAGAAACATACAAAGAGGAAAAACCACACAAGGCACGGAGCAGCAGCACCTTTTGGTCAGCCAGTGTCTTTGAGTCATCTAATACTTCCCCTGTACCAGGTAGAACTAACCGCTGATTATTAACAGGCTGATCAATGAGTTCTTCCAAGTGCTGCTTTATGTCAAGAATTTTATCAGATGGCTTGCACCGGATGAAGTATGTTGTCTTATCACGCTTAACACGAATGTACATATCCTATTGTGCAGCCACAGTCCATATCAGTCATAAATCTTGATCAAGCATAAAAGATACACGTACATAAATCTAGCTACTAAGAAGTAATTAATAGAAACAGGTTCCTATTTATGGGTGAGAATAGCATTAAAATAACATCCAGTGCTTAATCCATCTTTGAATACTAGCAGTTCTAAAATTATGTTAACAAATATCGGGATGGCAACTCTGAAACTTTAATAAGAAATCATATAATTGTTCAGTCAGGAAACACAGTCCTTTTCAGATGCAAACCAAAACAACTGTTTTATATCAAAATTTTAACCAAAGTACCAACCAATTAAGCTCCTATATTCATATTTAATCAAAATTTAAGCAAGCTATGAGTATCAGCATGTTAAAATATGAAAGAAATTAGCATCACTGCCATCAAACTGACAGTCACCAAGGAGATCAAAAGGGAAAGAATCCAGAAAAAACACAAGGTTTGAAATGGTAATTTGACACGTGTATAAAATCATGGCCTATATATATATATATCATAAGTAAATTACACTTTCATCTTCTACAACAATGTTTACAACTTTCCCTCAAACTGTAGACTGATTCTTTCTTGGATTTAAAAGCCATACTACACATTGTCTACCACAAACTCCCATTGGCCCACCATAAAAAAAAGAGCCACTGACTTTCCAGAAATCAAAACACGTAGCTATTTAGGCATCTTATGAGGAAACGGAATTCGATAGAATCACAATTTATGTTCCGCTCTACTATTTGAGAGATTAATGAAGAAATGGAACGAGTCATGTACTTGTTTGGAAAAGCTTATTTACTCCCCATAAGCACGTTCAACAGTGTTTTTCCGCAAAACAAGATAATCTCCTCCGCATGTTTACATCAGCTTGCGTAAAGTTGCTTCTCTACCGTGTTCCCAGATGGACATATTGATTGAATAAAATGGCTTATAAACTATTTTTCTAATATAACCTTCATGAAATAAACCCGCATACAATAGTTTATGAGAGTATGAGGGTATATTTTCAATTCCAATAAAAGTGCAAGTCATTCCCATCCCTGACCTTGATCGGAATGACATAAAAATTAGTGTTATGATTGGCAAAGAGGGGTCCTAGAGGCCATCCTATGCCATTTCATTATGCTTTTGAATTGTCCTAAACAATGACTCAACCCACATTAGCCATTCAACTCCATCGCTTGCAATCCATCGAAACCCTACATTAATATATTTGAAAGTTTAAGAGCAACTTCCCATTTTCATAAGATTAATACTTGTGAAGTCAACCAACCTCACATCTTCAGTACGGTCAACCACATTGATTCTACCAATCCCCAAAATAACAATTTAGACAATTAAAAATAGGGTTTAGGGTTTACAAATTACAATACTTAAATTGTCACTAATCCTAATCTGCAACTTAAAATTTCATCGGTGACATAACTGTCATTAAATTTAACTTATAGGATCTAACTGTCATTCTCCCTAGATATAATAATTCTCCAATCGGAATGCAAAATGAAAATTGAAATTTCCAGTAAACGTTCCAGTAAGCACTAGTTGCCACCCCAGCTTTCTCCAAGACCGTAAACCAGTTAAGAATTCAACTTCAACTTGTTCGCCCTAAAGGCCTGAAAACACTGGCATAAACAACTTTGATTCGAACGAAAGCAACCGAAATATGTGATAAGCATAGCTGCATACCATTTTTCTCGCTTCCGTTGCCCCTCCTTGGCAAGGAAGATTTATCGGCCCTGTAATCCAAGAAAATGGAACAATGAAATCGATATAGCGAAAATATTTTAACTCGTGAATAAAAATAACTCTTCGACGATTCTGGTTTGAGTCTAAAATTTCAGGAAGAAGGGGAATTGGTTCGGTGGGGACGATTATCTTGGACTTATGAAAATAACTAGACGGGAATTAGATGAAATGAGCAAGTGTCGCGCGTAGAGGAAAACAAACCGAAATGCAAAGTGGAGAAGAGGTTGAAGAACAAGATTCTAACCTTCGTCTTCTCGGGAAGAGCTTGCTCTGCCAGATTCAGCACAGATACTGGTTCTTCACGAGCTCAGACTTTGTCAACTCACGCTTTCGTTGCCTTGCTCGCGTGCGCAGATGCCCTCGTCCGAACTTTGAGCAGGGAAAAAACAATACCGGAATTTAATAACCGAAAAATTAGTTATATATTATTACCTCAGTTTGGTAAAGCGGTGGAGAAGTACTTTTACCATTTACGAGGTAAATGTATGAAAGAGATTATCTCATTTTGGGGAACGTGTTTTGAGGTGTGGAGAAACTTTCTCAAACACACCCATTATCTCCGTAATTTAATAACCAGAACTTTCAGTGTGTGTTTGATAATTCCACTTAGAAAAAAAGGGTTGACTGATTTTGAGATATTTTACCGATTTTAAAATTGTTTTATAGATTTTGAGATGTTTTTACAGATTTCAAGATGATTTTGTCTTGACTTACGATACCGTTAGGGAAACGGTGTTCCCAAACAATCACTTACACGCAAACCAATACAAAACCATTTCGAAATCTGTAAAACCCATTTCGAAATCCATAAAAATTATATTGAAATCCGTAAAACTGTTTAAAAATCAGTAAAATACTTCGAAATCTGTAAACTCATTTCTCTCAACGGAATCCCTAAACAAACCCTAAATTGAAACTACGCCTGGCACAAATAAAGGTAAATGACAGTAGATAGAATATAAGGGTGTGTTTGGAATCGGGTTAAGTCATCCCAAAAGCTATCTTGGGAATGATAACATGCAATAATGTTTGAATTAATTTTTTTTAGTGATTTTACTTAATCGAATTAAGTATGTGACTATATGAGAGGAGTTTTATCTCAATTTATATAAAAGTACTTTTTAACATATATATATATATATATGAATCTAATCTCTAATACCATTAAATACAATTCATTTTTAATGTAAAAACTAATTCACATTTCTTTATAAGATTATCAATGTAAAAACTAATTCACATTTCTTTATAAGATTATCAAAGCTGACCATATTTAGCTTTAAAATATTTATGTTTTATTATTTTTCGGAATTATTAATTTGTAATAATATGAATAAATAAGTATTTTTAAGTAATGCATTTGGTCTTCCTAATCTCTTCAACAAAAGGCAATTGAATTTTATATTAGCAGTCGATGATAATATAAGATAACTACGTAAAAATGTTACTTTGAATCTTATTAATAATGCAAAGACATTTTCCTCATATAACTTACAAGTATCTTAATGGGTCCGTTTGGCAAAGCGGTGGAGAAGTACTTATGGGCTTATTCACACAAGTCGAGGCAAATATGTGGAGGATATTGTCTCGTGTTGCGGAAAAACACTGTTGAACATATTTATGGGTGTAAGCACATTGTTGCCAAAGAAGGCTATTGACATATATGCAAATCATGTTTTGCCGAAATAAGTGTTGCGTTAGTAGAGATGAATCAAAATCACTTAAACTTATCCAACTTTGGTTATGTTTAGCAATCATGTTTGGAATCACATATATGCAAATCAGAATAAAATTTCTCTCACATACTTACCTCAACTTGTACGAAATCGTTTTTTCAACGGGTTATCAAATAACACTTTCATGTGTTTGGATGAAGTGATTAGAAAGAAACGATGGGTCTTTCTTTATGTGCATTGACACTCTTCCATTCATAGTTACCTTGTTTGAGAAGTACCAAATACTAAATATGAGAATTTATTTAATGTAATATTTGGGCATTGATTCACCATATAATTTTTTGTTTGGAAGAGCTTATTTACTCCCCGTAAGTATGTTCAACGGTGTTTTTCCGCAAAACAAGATAATCTCCTTCACATATTTACCTTGGTTTACGTAAAAGAACTTAACTACCGTGTTCTCAAACGGACCCAATGACTTGTGAAATACCGACATCTTTTATTCATTATATGTACACCCCATTGACGAATATGTGAAGAAGTTTCTATATTTCATGTCTGATTAAGTTGGTTCCATTAACCCATAATCATACCCATATTATGAAACTATTTAAAAGCAACATTTACCATGACTTAAATTTAAAGGAAGCATTAATCCTTTATTTTTTTTCTTTTTTTATCATTGGATTTGAGGGAGTATTAATTTGAGCACATAAAATCAAAGTTCACTTTTGTGTAATCAGTCAAGACACATGGTGTTATTTGGTATGGAATATTCATAATATTGTCAACATTAACGCATGGTGTTGTCATTATCAACACATGGTGTTGTCATTACCATCGTACATGGTGTTGTCAACATCAGCGCATGTTGTTGTCGATATAAGGATCTCATGTTGTCAACATCCACGGTTGGGATCTCAGAATAAATATTTTCAATCTATAGGACATTTTTATAAATAAATTTTTTATTTGAAATCTCAACATAATTTTTTTTTTTTTGAAAAAATCATGGAACGTGATAACCAAATAACTACAAAAACGAAGTTACATGTGCTTTTTGCCATTTTCTCGATTTGGTCGTAGGGAGTGGTTGGACGTTCATAACTACTCTTCCCCTCTCGTCCTCATCCCCATAGCCACCATGGGCAATTCCTCCTCCATGCTCACCCAATACGACATTGAAGAGGTTCAGGAACACTGTAAACACACATGTAATTCACTATTTTCTTCCGAAACTTTTATTCTTCGGGTTTTTTTTTTGGTGTGCCTTGAGCGTAATGATTGATTTCTATTTCGGTTTCGGTTTAGTCACGCAGCAGGAGATAGTTTCTTTGTACCAGAGGTTTTGTCAGCTTGATCGTAATGGCTGCGGCTTTATTTCTGGCGATGAATTTCTGTCTGTCCCGGAATTCGCCGTAAATCCTCTTTCTCAGGTTTCTTCTTCTCTGAATTCCCCTTTTCTTTTACACGCGATTGAATTTAATGGTCCATTTTGTTCTGTTTTCTCTCGGTACGTTAGGGAAATCAAAATAGTGTGTTTGAATTTCGCAGAGATTGTTGAAGATGCTATATGGATTGAATTTTAAGGAATTCGTGGCTTTCTTGTCTGCATTTAGTCCTCGTGCGACCTTAGAAAACAAAATTGAATGTAAGTGAATATCTCGAAGATCCATAAAAGTGCATTCCACATTTCCAATATATAAGTGATTGACTGATTATTATTCTTTCTATTATTGAATTATCATCTGGAAGCTGGCTTCTTCTTCAGTTATTTTCAAGATATACGATACAGACTGCAATGGAAAAGTTTCATTCAATGACATGCTGGACGTTTTACGGGATTTGACTGGACAATTTATATCTGAACAACAGAGAGAGGTGAACCTATTCTTCTATATGTAATTTTCCTTCTCTATATTTCTTTGATGTAAGAAATAATTAATTAATCCTTCAAAAACACGTTTACAATTCTTTTAAAAAAAGAACTGTGTTTACTTATTGCATTGTTTTGATCAATCGTTTTATTGTCGAGCCTATATGACACAAAGAAAACTCTCTCTGATAGTGTTTTTAAAATTTGACTAATCAGAGGATATAGTTACAATAAAACTGGATATATACAGATTTAAAGCACTAGGGAATAGGGACCACAATAAGGACTGGCACATTGCTAAGCTAAAACAAAAGGCAAACGACAACATGCAACTTTAAAATGTGGTAACTCTTTCTTTGGAAGCTTGCTCATGGTTAACTTTCTAAGATTCTGAACTTTTAGGTCTAATCATATTTCTTTTCATCAATAATGACCAAGGAAAATCACATTGTATTTCATGTCTTTGTTTATTATCTTGACAAAAGAACAGGAGTGATGCAGTTTTAACATAGAAAAATACACACCCGAAGTGTATCAGTTCATTTGAAAATTGCTTATTTGAGGTTTTTTTTTTACCTGTGCTTATTTGAGGTTGGGAATTGCTATTTCTAGTAGAATATCAATTTGCATTTCAACTGACATATTCGGTTCCTTTTAATTGATACAGCAAGTACTGACACAAGTCCTTGAGGAAGCAGGCTATAAAAGGGATTCTTTATTAGTCGTGTCTGACTTCAAGAAGGTAATAAAACAATTGACACCTACCATGACTTGCAACACTAACATTTGTCAGAGGTTAAATCATTTTCCAACTTATATATTTTATGTGTTGCCTTTAGTATCCTATTGTATGGCTTCTTAATTACTTCTGTTGTGTTCAAGTAATCGTGTTTGTTTGTATCGTCAAAGGCATAAAAAAGCTTTGTTGAATAGTTGTCCAATGCAAGCTACTAACATGAAGGAAATAAAACTCTGAGGATCTTGAATAGGATTTCCATTTGTTGATCTCTCATCATAATTAGTGTGTACAGTTGTCTATATTATTGCTCATTCTCAAGCTCAAAAGTTTTTGACGATATAATGGCATACCTCCACTGTCATTTCCGTGGATTGGTAGCGAGTTAAAGTGTTAAATCAACTTCAAATTTTTCTTCTGGCACTCATAAAAAGGCATGAAGTCGATGCTTATCACTGTCAATAGGCTTGATATTATCATTCATGACGGTTTGAGGTTAACGATTGTGAGAATATGATTGCTGGCTATTAATTTAGGTTGAATCGCTACACAAGGATAGTTTTTTTCCTACCAAAATACAAGGATAACAAAAATGAAAGGAATTCTTATTTTTGCAACCAATTCTGATGTTTGAATGTATTATGTATATATACTTTATTTGGTATGAACAGTGCATGATCGATATTTTATGTATTGTTCTCTGCGAACAGATCCTTGGCAACTCAGGTTTGAAGATGGAAGTTGAGGTTCATTTGGATTAGAATGACGGTAATAACAGTCATTGAATTCTTCCGGTATACTTCATAAAATCAAACTCAATCCTGATTGCTTAGTTTGATATAGGTTTGGTGTTTGTTCCCGAACCTCATATTTATTCTGTACTCACTCTAGCAGTTGATATATTTGATCATCTCATTACGTACTTTATAAGAATAGGATACAGATATATAATACTCTCTCCAATTCTAAATATTAGCCTGTTTGTATTGTACTGGAAGGAGTATGATATTCAACTTATTGATGCTTTTGTGAAAACATTGTGTAAGATTAAAAACAACTTCAAATCTTACGAGAGAGGTTATTTTCTACTATTCTCTTCTTCTTCCTCCTCTTTTTTGTGGAAGTATTTTCGACTGTTCTAAACTCGACAAGAGTTTTTGTCTGATTGGGAGAATATTTTCCACACATTGTTTATTTTTATTTTGTACATTGATAACGATGAAATTTTCTCTATTTGGAGGATGGTTTCTCTCCATTTTCACAACCCTCTACTCATCTCCCACACCCACACCCTTAATATTTTTTGATGGAATTTGAGTTGTTTAAATTTAATAGTAGCATATAATATATGTTTTATTAAAATATGTAATTGAAAAATAAATTAACAAACAATTCTAAATGGCTAAAATTTAATTTAAACAATTAAAACTACAATGAAAGAAAAATGAATTTGCATCGAGACTCATGTGACTGCTTAGGCGATTGAAATTTTTTATATGTAGCGGGACAACAAAATTTGTTATTTCCCAGCATGGTAAATTAATATTTGAATGTATATCTGTTGATGAATGTGTTCAAACTTAATATTTGGTAGTGATTTAAATATAATTACATAAATAACTCTAATAGAAGAATTTATTTGAGTGTGAAAAAGGTATACTTTTCAAAATATTAAATCTAACTTGTCCAAATTGAAATGTATGCTAAAATCAATCCATTATCAACCCAAAAATATGATTAACTCATAGGCAACTGCAACATTATTTTAAAAAGTTAATGCATGTTAAAATACATAATTTTAATTTCTTTGTTAGTGATAACAATAAGGCAATAAAATTCTTTTTTTGGTAAACAAATAGTATTCCTTTTTTGCTCAAAATTCCAATAACATTCCCAAAATGGTAATCCGGGCTAATTTAGAAATGACGTAATACAGTGGGATTATATTTTTTTAGAATTATTTTAAAGTCCCGCGCTATGAATTAATTATTTTAAAATTTCAATAGATGGTAATGATAACTGTTTCACTTACTAATAATATTCATCGACTTGTTATTAATAATCTTTTAAAATTTTAGAATAATTAATTGGTGATGACAAGATTTAAATACGAATTCCTCAGTTAACATGGGATATCGCGTGCCTTCCCTCTTTTTTTTTGTCTCAGCCCAACTGTCAGCTCTTCCATCGCTATCATTTCTCGTCTTATTTTCGTTTCTTCTAGCATCTAGCCCCTTTCACCAGCATCTAACACATGGCTCCAATGAGGATCCTGTAATCGTTTGCTTCATCGTCAGCTAGAAGGTTCTTCTTCCATGTGTGGAATTTTGACTTGTGTGACCCATTTGACTATTTTATACCGTGGGATCCGCAGGATATGGTTGTGTCCGAACCTTACACACCAGCTGTTTGAAATAACGCCCCAGTGATCCATACATAACCTGAGAATTAAGGCAAGGGCTGAAATCTTGAACGAAACGAAACACTGTTTTGTTTTTTACGGAATTACAAAAGCTGCAGTACTTTTCTGGATTTTACCTACCAGTATTTAATGTTTTTGTCGCCTTTATCTTCATTTCTGGGTCCCCTTTTGGTGTGAACCGCGGAGCACTTTGAGCGAATTACAAACGGGTGGTGACTTGAAAAGGAAATGGATAAAATGGAAAGGATTCAGACGTTAAGTATCCGAGTGCTTCGGAATCCGCCAATACGAAGGTGGATTCGGTTTCAATCTTCTTTTCTCCTCATTTATATGATTCTTTCTCTGTATATGTATTATCATTTACCATACCCTCGTTTTCTTCGCAGCTTTCCTTTATTTTCTTGCGAACCAGACAGATTCACTGGCGCTTTATAAAGAACACACTCCTTTCAAGTATCAACAAAACTCAAGTTTTACGTTTTTATTCTGATTTTTGCAACAGCTGAATTTTTTTTCCTTTCATTGATTTTCTCTGCGTTAAGGAATACGTAATCTGTTTCAGATCACCAGATACTTCCCCTTCCTCTCGGGGCCATCGGTGTGAAAGTTATTCCTCCTCACTTACTGTTTTCTGAAAATTTTGAATCGGGTCATGCAAGTTTTTTGGTTCTCCGTAAAGTTTTCGTAAAGGTAAGATCAATTATTTTTTTCGGTGACATAGTAGATCCTCAAGTCATGAATATTTATATGTATTAGTGTCAAGTTCATTTGGTGTTTTTATTTATATATTTTATCGAAATACTGACATCCTCAATTACACACTGCCACTTGTCAAATACCTATGCTAAGACTTCAGTAAGGCAGAACTTTACAGTAGTTTGTATGGGTGTGCGACTTTCAGGGAGACTCTGGTAACAAAGTTATGGATTTTAATTGTTTTGATGTCGCTTATCCACATGGTGTGGTATTTTCTAAAATCATAAGAACATGAACAACTACATTTTGGGTGGTATCTTTTAAAATTATGAGAATGAACATTACATCTTTGGTAAATACCAGTATTTTTTTTATGATAGTGTCACACTAGACCGTCTTAAATTCCTATCTTATACATTGGATTCTCAATTAAGAATCTCAGAATCTCATACACTTTCTATTATTTTAACCCCCATGAAAAAAATACAAAACTGAAATTTTAGATGGGTAGAGAGAATCTCAATTCTGAAACAAAACTGGTGTTTTTTGTCCAGGACTGAGGGATTGTTTCTGGATTTAAACTGAAAAAGCATGACAGAAACTAGTCTATCATCTGGGATGGCTGAAGTTGATATTAAAACTTTGAAGGAAACACTTTGTGCTCAACAACAGCTTCTGCAGAATCTGTATGCAGAATTGGATCAGGAAAGAGAAGCATCAGCCACTGCGGCCTGCGAAGCCCTCGATATGATCCTGCGTTTGCAAGGAGAAAAAGCTGCAGTGAAGATGGAAGCAAATCACTATAAAAGAATGGCAGAGGAGAAGATAGGCCATGATGAGGCCACACTTGAATTCTTTGAAGTGCTCATGAATCAGAAGGACATGGAAATGGCGTCTCTGGAGCTTCAAGTTCAGGCTTATAAATGCAAGCTTGTGAGCTTGGGATGTGATGTGAATGCAATTGAACTTGACTTGCCAGAACAGAATGGAGAAACCAGTCAAAGTAGTAGCCCGAGAAGGCTAAGCTCGTTGCCCCCAATCCCTTTTAAGAACTCTTTAAAACCCACTCTTAAGATGGAAAGATCACCTGGTCTGGTTTTAGAAACGAAAATGGAGCAGATCGCCGAGCTGGAAGATCCAGCAGAAAGCTCGGATTTTGCTGGCAAATCTGGAGACTTCGCATATGGAAATGGAACACTTAATTCTTACTGGAATCGGATAAAAATGCTAGATGAAAAAGTGAAAGTGATGTCAGATACGAAACAATGTGAAGGGGGAAACACTGCACATTTGGAGAACAGAAGATGGAAATCATGTTCAATATTTTCACAGGCAAGCAAGATATCATGTGATCAACCAGACACATTATCTTCTACTAGTTTGGCTAGTAACTTCTATGATGTTTTTGACATCCCACAACCTCGTGAGGATCTCAAAGTTAGAGAATGTTGGAAAAGAGCACTTGCGAAATTGAATGCAGAAACAGGGAAGAGAGTAACAAGACCAGACTCAGTATATGGGGGAACAGTTGAATCACTTGTTCAGCATAACTCAGACAGCCTTGAGAGCAGTCTTAGCTCAAACAATGACATCCAAATAAGCAGTCCAAAAGATATTATGAATGTTATTGGCCAGAAGAAAGAAGCCACGAGTACAGATAGCAATGCTCAAGCTGAGTTCCAGAAGCTGCATCAGAGAATTGAGAGGTTGGAGAGGGAGAGAATAAGGACAGAGATTGAACCTGAAGAGAACGGAAGTGAACAATTAAGGTTGTTGAAAGAAATACATAGTCAACTCAGGTTATTACAATCAGAGATTAGAAGTAGGAAAACCAAAAAAGACATACCTAGGGATGAAGTGAGTTTAGCTCGTCTCCAAGAGGTAAGATATATTTAGAGTTTTAGCCTTTTATATTTGATTAGAGAAAAGAAAAATTCTTCTTCTTACTGCTGCTGCTGCATGTAATGAGTTATCTAGATGAATGCACTTGCTTGTGTGCTTGACCCAAAACCGAGTAGAGCATTGAACTCCAGTTCAACTCAGGCCTACTAAGCTTTAAAGGTTCATATGTTTACGACTTAGTGTGTAGTTTTCAAATGGTAAACATATATTTGCCGAACTGACTTTCAAAACAGTAGAGGTAGCTCCCTTTTACGTTTGCCAAACTGACTTTTCCATGACTCCAGTTTTGTGGATTTTTTTTTTGGGGGGGGGGGTCTACCCAAAGAAGCTTTTGGGTAACTGACTTTTTTTAAAGGACATTTGGGGGTGTCCTTAGGCTTAAAATTAAATTCATTAGGTCAAATAGTCGGCACAAGCTCCCCATCAACAACTAACCTATGGCCTAAGTTAACCCACAAACATCTCTAATTTGGGGATGGGGTTAACTTGGGACTGTTGCTTTACCTGAGATCTTGGATCATTCATGCTTCGTTTCTATGAATACTTGAACAGGCAATGCTGCATTTTTGGCTTTAACGAAGTACAGAATCACCATCTCAGACAGCCAATAATCTGGATTCATTATTTGGGTCACGTGCTCTTTTGCTACGGAGAGGATTGCTCAAGGTTTTTATTTTTGGTGATTTTTTTGTACAAAAATAGCATGACCAGTATAGATCTTTTGATTTGAGCTTTAAGACTAAAAAATGGATTCCGAGCAAGAACATACTGTGTACATTGGGCACTCTTAGGGTTAACTGTGTTTTGCTGTGTTCTCCTCTGAGGTTGACCTAGTGGATTTAAGAGCTTCTTAAACCTTGATGCTTTACTTACCATTTTTATATAATCTTAAATCTCATAATCTCCTTGGCAGCAGGTGGCCTAATGCTGCTGCAAAGTTAATATGATTAAACCCACGAAACGCTAACTCTAGAACATACCTTAAATGGCATATGATTAACCTTATGAAACACCATTTTGAATTGCATTTCCTTACGAACGAACAATCATAGGCATCTGCTAGCAATTTGTTCGTTATTGAATTGTGTTCTCCACACTGTTGCTGTATAAGAATGAAAATAAAATATTAAATTCGAACTAAAATGCTCGCTGTGTTCTAATCCAACACCAAAAAAATTAAGGGGAAAAAAGATAAAAACGAGAAGCTCATGTCTGCTTCAAGATTCTTGCTGCTTGTTTTCATGTAACATGTTTACCATCAAATTCTTAATTAGACATGTGAATATTTACTTTCCAATTTTATTAATCTATAACTCAACTTCAAGAAGATAATTCACACAGAAGTGACAGAACTTAATGCTGGAAAATAAAAAATTTTCAGTAATCAAACCTCAAACCTTGGTTGGACCGCACAAAAGGTTGAAGAAATGTCAGAAAATTTACCAGTTTACTAATTCTTTACATTATGCTTATACATCTATTAGATAAGATATTTAAGTGATGCATGGATCTCCATGAATGGTTTGTTGGACATTTTATTTAAAAAAGTCAAAAGCCAGTTCAATATTATTTTTCCGTAAAATGAAATAATATCCTTGACATATTTACCTTGGTTTACGTAAAAATATTTCTCTATCTCATTTCCAAACATGTCCAATATAAAATTTTGGGAGGCACATTTATTAAGAGAGACAAAAAGCTTTTTTGAAAGGGATTATTCAAGTTCAAAGTGATTTAGGGATACTTTGATAAATCATAATTTAATATGATTTATTTCATTTTTTGGTGTGTAAATCTTATTTATTTCCCTTAATCTCACTTTTCGCCATAATTACTTACAATCATAACCATGTAAGGGTATTATTAAAATATAACTACTATTTGTTCCATAAATTCTACTAAATGACTTATAAATAAAAAGTTTCTCAAAGGTAAGTTTGTATACATAGAAACGAAATGAGTTCCGCGAATATTGTTTTTTCTGTAATTTTATTATTCGATAAAAACATGAAAATAATTAGAATAATTTAAAAAAAATGAAATAGACAAATAATATTGAAGTTATATATAACAATACAATAAAATTAAAATAAATCTCTCAACTCTGTTATATTTAGCATGTAAAGGAGCAATGATTAACTCCAAAACTCAAAAAGATAACCCACACGGAACTCATTGTTGAAAGAAGAAAAAAAAAGTGGTGTGATTTAACCAACTATTAAGTATTCATTAAAACTCACCAACTTATATATGTGGTTAATAACAGAACTTAATAGAATCTAAATCCTGTTTATGCCGTTTGTAATGATGGCATATCATGTTGTATGCTAAGTTGTTATTATTATGTGCTTAAATACCTACCTTTGATAAGATATTTAAATTGGGCATGCATCTACCTTATTAGTTGTGATTTCCCATTTGTTCTTGTTATTATTGTATCTGTTTGAAAACGCGGTAGAGAAGTATTTTTATGCAAGTCAAGTTAAATATGTGGAGGAGGATATCTCGTTTTACGGAAAATATTGTTGAACGTGCTTATGTGGAGTAAATAAGCTCTTCTAAACAAGCACATTATTTATTCACTCAACTTCGATTTCCATTTATTATATTTAAAGAGTGTCAAATATGGAATTTACATTCAAAATATGCTTAAGAGAAGCACTTTGTGTCATTGGACCAACAAACCACTAATTGTGATCAAGATAGCAGAAATCATATTAACCATTGAATCTATTGAAGAAGTGATTTAAAAGTCAATTGTCCAATCCATATTAAATTAGAGTTAAAAATTATCATTGAAATAATACAATTTAATTCAAATATAAAAAAATATTGATATATAACTACGGAAAATGGAATATTTAAATAAAAATGCGCAACATAGGTAATGAAACTCAATTATTTAAGAATCCGTTAAGAGATTGATTTTATGTAAGTTTTGATAAATATGTGAAAGGAGTTTTGTCTCAATCTGTGTGTAACGTGATTTCAACGTGCTTCCCAAACAAGCATGGGGGCCCGTTTAGGAATGCGGTAGAGAAGTGCTTGAAGGAGATGATCTCGTTTTGCAGAAAAACACCGTTGAACGTGCGTTCGAGCTCTTCATATAACAATTCTCAAAATAATCAAACATAAAACTCGATAATCACACTTGAAGAGAAAAAATCTATTTTCTATTTGTTTATTCAACTTGGTCAACTAATTCAACCCATTAGGTTAGTCAATCTAAATTGGATTGATTACTTCATGGGATCAACCAAATAAAATAGTCAGCAGTTTGTTGGTTCGATCGGCCGGGTTGGTTTGGGTTAAAACTTAATACGAAAGTATTTTAAAATACCTTCATTTGATTTTTTTTCTTGGATACCTTCATTTAATATTTACTCCTACTTTTTTTTATTTATGACAACACCTGTTCATGTTATATTCGTTATAAATATATGAAAATGTTAGGTTTAGAATATATTTTACACAATATTATTATCAATTAACTTTCAAGTAATTTGGAAATTAAAAGGTTTGCTTGAAAGAACCAATCATATACCAGAATCGTTCTATCATAGACCAAATTTACAGAGCAATCTGATGTGGATGTGAATATGAAAATGGCATATATCAGTAATAACACTCTTTCCAATATTCAATCAGAAGTTGTTTCCTCTACGAAAATGACATTTTGAGAAAAATGTCAAATAGAAACAATGGCATGCAAGTTGTAAAGGGACTGACGTTTTGACTTCTAAAACTGGAAGATTTTTTTTTTTTGACTAAAAGAGTAAGTTGTTAGATTAGCAATGAACTAAAGTGGTTTTTCATATTATTGTAATTTTTAAAATAATGAATCTATAAATTTAAAATTAGATGTTGGCTTAACTTTAGCAACTTTTAATGGAACCCACCTACATAACTAATCAGGAAAAATTATGTAAAAATTCATATGGAATCATAAATTATTACAAGTATATCTTACAATTACACATTGACATTAATTATATTAATGATAGTGACAACTGTGAAAAATAATCAACAATAGAGGAGAAGTTTTCATTGAACATGTCATTTACGAGACGAACTTTATTTATGCAAAAAAAGTATTGATACCATACAAATTTAGCCCACACACAGAGTAACGGAAGTCGATTTGTGTCATTCTCATCAATAAAATTTTTAATGGAAGATTTTTTTTCCCAATTTTTCCATAATCTTAATGAATTTCTTTACAGAACTTAATATTGTAAAATTTTTTGGTGTAATTATTATTCTATACAAGTCCTTGAATGAACATTCTTTTATCTGAATAGCCAAGAAAACAGAAAGGGAGGGGGGAGTTTATAATCAAATTTAAGATGCATATTATATTTTATATTTGCATTACCTTATCCACAAGGTCAACAGCAGATTATTACAATTTGCTCAGCAATTTTTTTATAAGGATAGATTCAATAAAGTGTGCTTCACGAAATGTATTGTGTAATGGCATTATCATCAACTTCCACTATGCTTCACACTAAGAATTATATATATATATATATATTATACAAGGTAGGCACAAAGAGAGATAAGAAGTCCACTTCAATAGTGGAAGGTAACTGAGCTAAAGAGAGGAGATGGAAAAGATTGGGTCAAGTACAATTCACTCAGTATGGTGGACACTGAAGAAGAAAGTAGTGCCTTGAGATTTAGGAGTGATGTAAAAAATCCCTAAACAAATCCAAGTGATAATCTAAACAAGACAAGTGCTTGAGCTGACCAATTGAAATAGTCATTTTGTTTTCAGATACAGACACAATCATTGTTTCATTGCATATTTCAAAAGGAGGGGGGAACACTGTCCTACACAAATAATTAAGAATACTAATTGCTAAATGAAAATGCAGCAGTATATGTGATTAGGAATAATTTGATCTTTGAGTCCTAATTGTGTTTAGGAATTGAACAAGATCACTTATCACACTAGAAGAGTATAATCTTCACACGAGATATACCTTTTGACTTTTAAGATATGTTAAAGAGAAAGATACCAATATGCGTTGGTCTTAGTAGAAGTAAACGTGGAGTGTCGAGTTTGATTCTGTATGAATGTAAAACACGCCTATGGGAAACCTACATCTAATTGGGCTCAATAATACTCATATTTTACCCAGTTAAATAACCATATAAAAAACAGATAGAGAGAGATGGGGAACACAAAGAAATAATGTATTGTTTATTTTCATCTTCAAAACTACGTCAACACAGAATTGAGAAAGAAGTAGAATGGATTCAAATTCAAATTCACTGTGTTTTCAATGCTACTTCTGTTGTTAAGTAATATTCAAGGTAGAAAGGATATCATCCTTGCAATTGACTTCTTCAATCATATGAAGTAATGATGGCTTAGACAAGTAGTCTTTCAACCTCCCAAGTTCTTGAGCTACATCCAGCATGCTTGGTCTCGTTGAAGGATTGTTCTGTGTGCAAATAAGGCCCAGCTCTATGAGTTCCATGATAACATCTTGCCAGATTTTGTTATGTTGCACTGGAGGGAGGCTTAAAGGGAAGTACCTTTCCAATGCTTGTTTCACAATGGCTTCAAGCTTGTGTGGATACTGTCTCTTAACCCATTCATACAAGCTAGAACCTTCATGGATAAGGACATCTGTAGGGGGCCTGCCTGTCACAATTTCTAGCAAAATTACTCCAAAACTGTAGACGTCACCTTTAGTTGAGGCATGTTTTCCCATTCCATACTCTGTCTCATTCCAAAGGTGGGAGAGGAAGATAGTAAGCTTCATAGAACAAGTTCATAGATATATCTTATAGTGTGCAGACAAAATATTCTATTTAATGCAACAGACTAAATAACTCCACAAATCATGTTTCTTTTTCATCAGTTCAGTGCAGCACACACTAATTTTTGGAAAATGAACTGCATACCAGGGGCTATGTAGCCAATAGAGCCCAATAGCAAGCCTTGTGTTGAACTGAAAGATGTTGAGTTATTGGAGGGACTGCTTTCATCACATTTAACAAGCCTTGCAATGCCAAAATCTGTCACCAGAGCTGTCATATCATCATCAAGAAGTATATTACTTGGCTTGAGATCACAATGAACAACTTTAACTGGAGAGTAATGGTGGAGGTAGGCCAT